>BSBM01000920.1:3010000-3189180 GCA_027924585.1 Larix kaempferi
CTGTTCCAGCAGCTAATCCTGTAAACCTGTGTCCATAAAGGGTCGATGATAAAACTCATAGTCTATCCCGTCTCGATGTTCAATCACTTTCCACAGCCCCACTGCCAAGTCCCTGCCAGCCTTAGCAACCTGGTCCGCCTCCTGGTTGTTCTCCCTGTATATATGTCTGCAAGAAAAATGTAAGAAGAGCATCTTCAGTTCCAAGATATCCCGTAGAATATTGTCAAGTCTAATATCCCTGCATTGTTGTGTACCAGATGCCCAATTTGTGACATTCATAGAGTCTCCATACACATTTAACTGTAGACAGTCAACCTCCCTAGCAAAGAAAAGAAGCAGTATAAGGCTCATTAATTCAGCATAGTTGTTTCCACCCTCCCCCAAACCCCAGTACATGTGGTAATAGTGGGTACGTGATAAATATAGAATCGCCCCTCCCCCACATATGTATTCAGAAGTAGACCCATCATAGAATCCCCAAGGTAAGGAGTCATCAATCTCAAGTGCAAGGACTTCTCGTTGTTTTGCAGCTTTGATGTGGTGTGGGTAGGCCTTTAAAAAACCACAGATCTGTACAGCAGAGACCACCGGAGTACAAGGTTTATCATTAAATACCAATCCATTCCGTGCCAACCAGATTCCCCATGCCACCAGTAAAGGAAGATTTCTATAGTACATGCCAATAGGGTCCCTAAACCACTGTGTCCATGCGGCCAGAATCGAATCCCCATCCCAATTAAACATATTGCTTGTCAGTCGGGAGCATTCCGCCCAAACCTGCACCATGTATGGGCAGCGCAGGAATAGATGATGACATGTTTCCTCATTTGCTTTGCACAGCGTGCACCACCCAGGCCCCGTCCGATTCTTGCGTTGTAAAAAATCCCAGGTAGGGATGGAGTCATTGAGAACACACCACATGAAGATACGGTGTTTCAATGGGCAATTTATCTTCCAAAGGGATTTCCACCACCCCACCATAGCATGAGGATTATGGAAGTGACAAAGACTTATGTAGCCATTCCTCGGTGTGTACATTCCATTTGGTGCCCCCTCCCATACCAGAACGTCATCCCTGTTACGAGTGTGTACATGTGAGCAATTGAGTGCCCGGTAATATGTTCTCATTTCCCCCTGTTCCTCCACAGAGAGTGCCAATGTATCAGCCCCGACCCACGACTGATTCCAAGGGTTGGTTCTATCATGTACAACGAGCTGGGATAAGTAAGTGATGCCAATTTCACGCAGAGATATAATCAATTCATCAGATAATATATGTCTACCAGCACTCCCATACCAGGGATCTTCCCCAACCCGTAGAGCCATTCCATTCCCTATATTCCAGGTAAGTAGATCCCCAATCACCGAAAAAGATTTTATAACAGCTTTCCATATAACAGAGCAACCAGAATAAGTCTTATTCGTGGCCCGTACCCAGTCCATTAGGGAAGCAGGGAAAATATACTTATGTGTGACAACTCGTGTCCAAAGACTTTCAGTTTTCAGCAGTCTCCAAGCCCCTTTCGCCGCCAGTGCACTTGAGAAGAGATGTATGTTCTTTAAGCCCCAACCCCCCAAGGCTTTTGGGATTGCGATTTTCTGCCACCGAACCCAAGGTGAAACAAAATCTCCTTTCCCACTCCAAAGAAAACGAAAGCACAATTTCCTATCTGTTTCCAGTGTCCCTTTGGGGATCCAAGAGAGGGACATCCAGTACACCGGTATGGCCTCCAACACCGATTTTACCAGGACCAGTCTCCCAGCACGAGATAACCACCTGTGACTCCAAATCTTCAATCTCTTGTGAAATTTTTCAATGAGCCAGTGCCAGTCCTGTTTGGTGTATGAATTAGGTTTTAGGTGGTAACCCAGGTAGCAAAAACCATCATCAAAAATTAGAAAAGTGAAAGGGAATAGCCTCCGAATAGTAGTGATCTCATCATCCCCCAGGAGGTGTGTCGAAATAGTAGATTTTCTGTCATTAATCTCCATTCCCGTAGCTCGTGAGAAGAGTTTAAAGATGTCTTGGAGGGTTTCCATATCCCTAGCAGACCCAGAACAGAAGATGAGTATGTCATCCACGAAAAGTAGATGTGTGATAAATAAATCAGGAGCCACTTGTATCCCCTGAAGTGTGCCATCCCTGCAAGCCCTCTTCAATGCTCTACTAAGTCCCTCCGCAACCAACAGAAACAATAATGGGGATAGAGGGCAACCCTGACGAAGACCCCTTTCATACCGAAAGAAAGGAGATGCTGCACCATTTATTAGTACCGCAAAGGATACTGTAGTAATACAGCTCATGATCCACCTAATAAAATCCACAGCAAAACCCAGATGTGTAAGTAGTAAATGAATATACATCCAGCTCACCTTGTCGTATGCTTTTGACAAATCAATCTTGATAATGGATCCTTTGATTCTCTTTGATTTCATACTATGGATGCCCTCCTGGGCTACTCCAATCGCCTCATGAATTTGTCTGCCTTCCAGAAATCCAAATTGTTCCTCAGAAATCTGCTTGGACAGGATGTTTTTCAGTTGCCTGGCAATAATTTTAGACACCACCTTATATACACAATTACACAATGAGATGGGTCTGAAATCACTTAAGGAAGATGAATTATCAGATTTAGGTATGAGGGCTAAAAAAGTGGAGTTTAAAGCAGCTGGGATCCGCCCCGAAATTCTAGTGTCTTCCACCATCTGCAGTAGATCCTTCCCAATTAGTTCAAAGAGTGCTATGAGGAATTCCACAGTCCATCCATCCGGTCCCGGGCTTTTATCTTTTTGGAAACTCTGTAAAACTCCCTTCAGCTCCTCTGCATCTACTACAGCCATCAGTGCCTGATTGTCATCCTCATCCACAAACCGAGGAAAAAGTTGTGTCATCCTGACAATCTCCAGAATACTAGCCTGGGCAGGTGCCTTAAAGAGTGATTTGAAATGTTCCACCCCCACCCCAGCCATACTATCAAAGGTAGTCTGGGGATCCCCCAAAGAGTCTTCCAGACTCCATATGGTATTAGATGCCTTTCGACCTTTAGCAAATGCATGGAAGAATTTAGTATTCTCATCACCAGCCGAGAGCCATAGTGCCCTGCTTTTAAGTCGCCATGTTTCCTCCTTTTCCAATAAAAGCAAGTTCCTCCTACCCTCCAGTGATGTCAAATGTGTTTTTTCTTCAATAGAGCCAAGTCCCCCAGTGCCAGATTCATAAATAGACTGTAGTTCCATCTCAATCGCCTTCAGTTCTCTTTCATCCCTACCCTTCTTTTCAAAGGCCCATTCCTTTACAGGTCTCTTAATTCTTTTGATATTAGCAGTGAACTGATGGGAGGCAGTTTGTCCCCCCCCTGGGTTGTAGTGTACCCAAAGGGATCTCACCAAGTCAAAAAAGGTCTCATCTTGTAACCAGATCTTATTGAATTTCATCGGTCCAGCAGGTTTAGTAGGACCATCCCTAATCTCCAAGAAAATGGGAAAGTGATCAGATGAGCCCCCCGACCCTACCTACTGTCTCAATAGGTATCTTCTGTCCACAAAAGGTTCTGTCACCAGAAACCTATCTAGTCGTTTCTCAACCCTATAGTCACCTGTCCTGTTATTCCTCCATGTAGCTTTAAGTAGGGTAGGTTCAATATCCAACAAATCATGTGTAACCAGCTTGTGGGTGAAGTAGTCAGCCAAAGGATCAGTCCTAGCCCTACTACCCCAAACTTCAGCCGGGCCAAGAGAAAAATTTAAATCCCCACCGAGGATCATATTCCCATCCTGCATCACAGGATTCGAGAGTAGAGAATCCCAGAAAGGGACCCGGTTCAAATATGGTCCATAAACGTTTACCACTGTAAATAGTTCACCAAAATCAAGAGAGCTGCAAGTCATTCCCAATGCCGCTTCCACACCCCAGAGGTTAAGGCACTGCACCGAATGAGAGTTCCAGCCCATAGCCAGGCCACCCGACCGACCCCGAGCATCCAATGTAGCAAAGAACCATCCTCCAAACCAGCTTTCAAGTAACGTTTTAATACCCTCACCAACACCCATAGTCTCCTGGAGAAGAATGATATCCGGGTGTTCAATGGATACCACTCTACGAAGTGCTGCTTTTTTATGGGGACCAGCAAGACCCATGCAGTTAAAAGACATAACCTTCATTAACGACCCCTCTTCGGGGCACGCACCGCTCTAAGCGCCCGTTCAATCGTCACCTGTTTGCCCTCCATCAGGTCTATCTTGGCCTTGGATTGAGCTTTAGAGAGATTAGATTTCCTACCACGGCCCTTCCCAATTTTATTCATCCCAGCCCCCAACCCACCCGGGGAAACTTTGGTAAGTGAACGAAGAAAATATCCAGAGTCCGATGAGGTAGTAGTAGTAGGTGAAGTATATCCCTCTACAGGCCCTGGATCATCTCCCGACGGAAGGTCCAGCAGCCTCATCCCCGAGTCCGGCATAGTAGTGTGAGTGGAGGAGGGGGCAAGTGGAGAGGTAGGGATGTCAGGTTCAATACCAATAGGGTCCCCCATATCCAAAGCCGAGGAGATATGTAAATTTTTCAATGCCTCTAACCATTCCGGATTATCCAAAGTACAAATTTTTAAAACAAAATGAAAGGAGAGGGGGTTAATGGAATGAGTAATACCCGTCGACAACGGCCTAGGAGTCGTTGCAGCAGCAGTTTGAAGCACCATCGCTGAAGAACCAGGAACCGGCTGTCCACCGATGGGCGCCTCCAACCCCTGGTCCTGTAGTAAGCCATCAGTCCTATCCGCCGAAGCCCCAGGTCCCGTGTGAGCACCACCCAATGGGTCATCCATATCCCGTGAGTTGGCAGGACCCCCATCCTCTTCCAACGCCACAACAAGAGGAGGTCCGGTAACTGGAGCAGGAGTCGGCCATGAAGTTCCCGCAGCATAAGGAGATTTATGAGTCCCTTCAGATTTCCTCCGAAGAGGAAGATGACATTCAGCCACCGGGTGACCATAAGCATGATAACGGCGGCATCTGAATGGAACGTTTTCATAGTCCAATTTCTGAACATAAACGAAGGGTCCCCAACTGAGGGTTACATCGGGTGCTAACCCATCTCTGATATTCAGGTTTACAAGAATACGGGCAATCTTCCTCTGTCGGGTCTGGATAAAATTGAAATCCCCATCCAAATAGGTACCAATCAGATTACCTATCCCTTTAAAATGTCTCTCCGACCAGTAATGTAGTGGCAAGCCCGGTAGCCGAACCCACAAGGGAACAATATCAAGCCGTTCACGGCTCGCATCAAACATCGGATGCCAGGGTTTGATCATGACTGGGCAATGGTCCCAGCTCTAGTTGGAGTTAAGAACCCATCTAGTATGTGCCTCTGAGTGGAAGTTGAATGCGAACCAGTTACGGGTTAATTCCACAACTTCAGGGGAATAACCTAATTCAGCAGCCCAGTTTTCTCCCACCCATGCCTCAATGGTGCTCAGAGAGAAAGATCTACCAAGAGCCTTACCAACCAAGGTTATACTAGACATCGTGAGTAATTGGTTCCACTCAATGTCTTCACCCAGGGCATAGTTATATTTGTGTCTGCTCAGCTTGAGCCATCTTTTTCTGCCTCGCTTCACCTGATGTGAGGAATCATCTGATGATGGCCCTCCCCATTCCTCAGAGCTAGTGCCAGATCCCACACAAGGGCTAGCGAACCCACGATGTTCATGCACTTCCAGTATCCCCTGCTGTGAAACCGCCTTCGCCCCAGCAGTGTTTATGACAGGAGAAAGGTTCGTAGTTGTTACCACCCTACCAGTTTCCTGAGTTCCATCAAGAGCCGCAGGTGCACCATTCTTAACCACCGCCGAGACCTCTAGGGCATTGAGAACCTGTTCAGAAGTCCATAGAACATTCCCAACCTCCGATAAAGGTGTAGCTGAAGGAGTACGTTCTGTCAAGACGTTTAAACACCCGGAAACCGGGGAGCTGGCAAGAAACTTGGATGGCGAGAACCCTAATTCCGGATTGTTTGCCATAGTAGGTATGTTCACCGCCTCATCCGCAGCAGTAAGTGTCCCATCTTGCCACCCGGCACCCAAAGGCTGGGTCCAGATGGACAGTTCATCCGACGCATCACATTCATAGTCCACCATTTCTTCATACCGCGCCATGACGGGCATGCCCTCATTAAAGAATTAAGCAGGTAGAAAGCAATTCAAACCCCCGAGGGTTTAACCACGAACCACAAGACCCAGTAAAAACAAACGGGAGAAAAGTTAAGGTAGTTCGTCATCGCTCAGGGAAATGTGTCAGGCTGAAGCCAGACCGCGTTCAACCCCCGACGCCCTGCACACTAACTCCGCCATTGCAACCCATTCAAGCTCCAAGAAAATCCTTCATCTCGGTCAAAACATTCCCTCGACATCAACAGTGTTTTGGGGTATATCAGTTATCACAGAAAAGAGCAGGAAATACACTGTATGTTTTGATCACCCATTTCTTATTTTGATTTTGATTCTTTGTTCTTTATTGTAAATAACCAGACAAATTGAAATCAGAGTTAGTATAGAGGTTGCAAGAGATGGTCAAGAGCTTAGGGTCAAGGGTGGAGAGTGTTACCCCTCATTTTGTCATGAGTGTCCACATGTGATTTGCATCACATATTCGGTGGGGGTTGCAAGTTGATGGAGGTATGGATGGCCTAGTGTTGATGCTTTCCTTTGTGATGATGCCTTGGACAATTTTGATGGAGTACTTACTTGTCATTGCACTTGATCGCATGATGTCTAGCCTTCCATGGTTGATGATGATGCATTCCACTTGTACATCACATGCTCATGACTCATTGATGCAGTGCTCTTGCATTTGAGTTTTGATTTGACATCTTGATGGCATGGATTATCATTTTTGGTGGAGCGCTCTAGCTATTTGGGTGCCTTTTACACTTATGGATGACTCGTGGTTGATATTCTATGGAACACTCTAGCCCATGAGACATATTTCATGCTTGGGGATGATTGATTATTACTTTTCTATGGAGTAACCTCTTCCTGGCATATATTTGGTGGCATATAACACATATTTCATTGGAGGGCCCTTGTTCCTAGACACTTCGCTTATGTGGACGATCTGGTGACATTTGGAGGCCTTTTCTTTTGGAATGGTCTTGTTGATATGATGCACTTCACACTTGAGGGTGTTTTATTGTTGACTTTCCATGGAGCGCCCACCATTGTGGCACATGTATGATGGTATAGCACACATTTCATTGTAGCGCCCTTTGATTCTTAGCCCTTGATTGACAACTTGATATGTATATCTATCATTATTGGCTAGACGTTCCCTTTGTTTCTCTCTCTTGGCACAGGTGGATGCATGCTATTGGCTTATAGAAGGGGTCGTTCTCTTCCTCATGGAGTTAGTTAGTTACTGTGGACACCTTGCCCTTTGGATTGATACTTTTGTTATTGATGAGTGGTCTCCTTGTTTCATGGATCTAGGCCTTGCACATAGATTAATGAGTTGGTTAATATGTGGACATCATTTGTGGAGGACATTAATTGCACATGTGTTGAGGTTTTGACCCTTGATGAGGTCAAAAGGAGGTAGCATCCACCCTTGGAAGCATTTCACATGAGGTTTCATGCCATGTTTTGGGGAGCGTCCACTATTTAAGGGCTTCTTGCACCCATTTCTATGTTTCATTGGTGGAGCATTCACTTGGGGAGCCACACATATGGCTGTTGGAGCATCTTTGACTTGGTTTGCACTCCTTTCCATGATTGATTGAGGAAGCGCTCCATCGTTGGGCGCCTTATCTATTGGATTGTTCACCTTGGAGATGTTTTACATCACATTCCATGCTTTATTTGGAGATAGTGTCTCGCTTTAGAGGGGTGGTTGCATGATTTGAGGAGGTTGTTTGGCTTTGGAGGAGATTTAGGGGGCCAAACCCAGGGTCTAGGGTTCATTCATTGCTTTGGAGACCTTTTCTCTTGGAGTGATACACTTGGAGAGCCTTGACCATCATATTCAATGGATATTGTTGCAATAGTTGGAGTATTTTAGTGTTTTTACTCCTCCCTAGGCAATATTTAGCATTTTATTGTTATTTTATTGTAGGAGGAAGATGAACTAAAATCTATATAAGGCTTTGCTCTCTCCTTCATTTCTTATGATTGGATTTTTGGAGTTTTCTCTCCTTGGAGCTTAATGGATATATCTTTCTTGGTGCATATCTGAAGTGTAGGGGTCTTCTCCTATCAATGTGAGGCTTATGTTTCTATTTCTAAATGTTGTTAATGATGTGTTGAATTGCTAGAACTTGTTCTTTTAGGCCATATGAGAAGGGGGTTACCACATTGGAAGGGTTTAATGTGAGGAGTCTCTCCCTATATTTCCCTTTGATGCCTTATACATGATTGTATTAACTTGCTCCTATCATCTTCTAGAGTTGTTGTTTGTAATACTTCATTTTACAAGTTACACCTTAATTAATAATGTTTTGAGGTGGCACCTTTTGGGCCCTCCTATTCTATTTTCTACATTCATTTTTTAACATGTTAGGGTTTCTTGTGGCATGCTTTAGTGGCCCTTGTTGTTTTAACCATTCATGAAATCACTCTCTTGGATTGGTCGCTTGACTCCATTTTCCATTGTTTGGATTGGCACTAGTCTCTTGATCTTCCAATCACTTTCTTATACTACAAAAGACAAAATGTTTTGCTAAAGGTACTCCCTCATATCACCTTGTGCCTTACTATTCAGCTTTAGTAATACTATTTTGGCTTGGAGGAGAGCCAACCTAAAGTGAGAGAGGGAGTGGCTGAGGTGACAATTGGTAGCCCCTCTTGGTTGCTCATGTGTTAGCATTGTTCTTTTGGGATTTAATCATACATGCTAGTTTGAGAGGTAACTTTTTGACACCATTGTCGGGGATAAAGTCTATTTCCTGAAAGATTTAATGACTATGCTTCATGATGTTTTGTGATATTGAAGACTTACTGTTTTGTAGATTTTGAAGACTTACTGTTTGTAGAGGTGAAGCATCCAACATTGTGAAGGCACTTGAAGGTTCACGTTGGCCACTCTACATCTTTCATTTGGCATGAGATATGCTGGTTGCACTTTGTAAAGATTTTCAAGGATGGGCATTTATCCATTGGATTTTTGAATTTTCATATATTGAAGGGTATCCACGTTATTTCATTTTCAAATATGGATGGAGCGTGCTCTAAATTTTTTTGGAAACCCCCTTGAAGCTTCAAAATACTTGGCATCCTTCCTAGAGTTTTTTGTAGATTTCAATATAGTACATGAAGATGTCACGATGGAAATGTTCACACTATCATTGAGGGGGAAAATGGAAGGGAATCGTTTTATGGTTTCAATCAAAGGGTGATATTCTCTTTTACACATTTTGTTGAGATTTTTGATCAAGATTGGTGTGATGGTGAAGTTCACTTTGTACATGGTGCACATGTTTTGGTTGATATTCATAATAGAATGAGAAAGCAATTTAAATCTTCGAGTTTTGCTTGTCTTGAAGATAAAATAAAGAAAAACATAAGGCAATGTGGTCATTACATACATATATCAATGAATGCTATGATGTGTATATATTTCTTGACATTTTCTCACCTATGCTTGATCATGAATAGAATATGGGTGATAATATTGTTGGGGATGATGTTTTAGCCTCCCATGAAGAGGATATTTTAGATTCAAAGAGGGAGGCCATTGATGAAGAAAACATTGAAGATCTTGTTGCATCTCCATAAGAAGAGAAAAATGATGAAGACCTTTCTCATATCTCCATTGAAGTCCAAGCACAAGAAGGAAGTGATGACGAAGGAATCCCTCAAGCACATGAAACACCTCATGATTCCATTGAAGATCAAATAGATGAAGAACACTTTGAAGAATGCCCTATTGATAAAAGCACCTATGCACTTATTTTTTCTTCTCATGATGGTGAGGGTTGGGTAAGCTTTAGTTCTTCTGAAATGTCTGAAGTTGATGATCTATCTTTTTATGGTTTTGAGAAGGAAAATCTTAAAGACAAACCCTTGATGGATGATAAGATGGCAAATGCATGTAACTCTCAATTTCATGAAGATATAGATGCCATATTTTAGATTGTTGATCATAGTAGGGACATGGACTCCAAAAAATTTTAGGGATCCCATCTATGACACTTGTAGTGATGTTATTTAGTGAGAAAACTGTAGATTTTTAGCTTTTGGAACAACCCAACTGTTAACACCCAAAAAGTGCTCACTAGCTCATTTCCCCCATGACATATTTGTCCACTTTTCCTACCATTTTAGCCTCTAAAACCTTCAAAAGGTTTTTTCTCCTCAAAATATTTAATTTTCCTCAAAAAATACAAAAAACCCTAAAAAAAGGTCCAAAATTCCCAAAAAATCAATTAAAAGGGAATAATATTCAAAAATATATTCAAAAAAGGAAAAAGAGGGAAAAAGAGGGAAAAAGAGGAAAAAGATACCTAAACCATTTTTACCAATACCATTGGTTTCCTTAAACCATAGTGGTATTCTCCATCACCAAAAAACTATAAAAAGGTGATAGAGGCTCCTCACTATTTATCCACATTCATCTTATCCTTATGCTGCCAAATTTTTTCTTGAGAGCCCTAGCCTCTTTTTTGAGTTTGAAAATCTCCATTAGCATCTTGGAGAAGAAGAGATCATTGGAGCTTTGGAGCACCTCACCATTGCAGCTGCTCAAGCTCAACCATCCTCACCCTTTGAGGTAATAAAAAATATTAAAGTTTTTATTTGTGTCTCTTATGGATCTATTTTGTTTACTGTTTTTAATCTAGATTATTTTCTTGCACATGTTAGAAAAGGATTTACTTTTTACAGTTATTTACTATTACTGTTTAATCTAAACTGCTACTACTAGTTAGTAGATGCTCATTAGCATATGCTTGGGTGAACAGTTTAGCACATGCTTGGGTGCTCATGAGCACCTACTAACTAGTAGCAGTAGTATAGATTAAACAGTAAAAGTAAATAATTGTAAAAAGTAAATCCTGATTTAACATGTGCAAGAAAATAATCTAGATAAAAAACAGTAAACAAAATAGATCCATAAGAGACACAAATAAAAACTTTAATATTTTCTTTTACCTCAAAGGGTGAGGATGGTTGAGCTTGAGCAACTGCAATGGTGAGGTGCTCCAAAGCTCCAATGATCTCTTCTTCTCCAAGATGCTAATGGGGATCTTCAAACTCAAAAAGGAGGCTAGGGCTCTCAAGAAAGAATTTGGCAGCATAAGGATAGGATGAATGTGGATGAATAGTGAGGAGCCTCTATTACCTTTTTATAGTTTTTTGGTGATGCAGAATACCACTATGGTTAAAGGAAACCAATGGTATTGGTAAAAATGGTTTAGTTTTCTTTTTCCCTCTTTTTCTTTTTTTGAATATATTTTTGAATATTATTCCCTTTTAATTGATTTTTTGGGAATTTTGGACCATTTTTGAGGGTTTTTTGTATTTTTTGAGGAGAAAAAGATGGATTTTGGTCTTTTTGAAGGTTTTAGAGGCTAAAATGGTAGGAAAAGTGGACAAATAGGTCATGTGAATAGGGAAATGAGCTAGTGAGCACTTTTTGGGTGTTAACACTTGGAGATGTTTTACATGGCATTCCATGCTTTATTTGGAGATAACACCCCACTTTGGATGGGTGGTTGCATGATTTGAGGAGGTCGTTTGGCTTTGGTGGAGATTTAGGGGTCAAACCCTAGATCTAGCGTTCATTCATTGCTTTGGAGACCTTTTCTCTTGGAATGCTACACTTGGAGGCCCTTTGGAGGCTACACATTGGGGTTTTGCTTGTCATTATTCTCTCTTTTGATTGAGGTACCCCTCCCATTCTTTATTGGAGGCTTGTATATGTGGCTTTGACCACCATATTTCATGGATATTATTGTAGTAGTTGGCATTTTCTGGTTTATTTACTCCTCTCTAGGCTAGATCTAGGATTTTATTGTTATTTTATTGGAGGAGGAAGATGAGCCAAAAGCTATACAAGGATTTGCTCTCTCCTTCATTTCTCATGGTTGGGTTTTTGGAGTTTTCTCTCATTGGAGCTTAATGGATATATCTTTCTTGGTGCATATGTGAAGTGTAAGGGTCTTCTCCTATCAATGTGAGGCTTATGTTTCTATTTCTAAATGTTGTTAATGATGTGTAGAATTGCTAGAACTTGTTCTTTTGGGGGTATATGTGAAGGGTATTACCATGTTGGAAGGTTTTTATGTGAGGAATATCTCCCTTTATTTGCATTTGATGTCTTATGCATGATTGGATTAACTTGCTCCTATCATCTTCTAGAGTCGTTGCTTGTAATATTTCATTGTATAAGTCACACCCTAATTAGCAATGTTTTGATGTAGCACCTTTTTTGCCCTCCTAGTCTATTTTTTACATTCATTTTTCAGCATGTTAGGGTTTCTTGTGGCATGCTTTAGTTCCCTTGTTGCTTTAACCATTCATGAACTTCTTCTATTGGATTGGTCCCTTGGCTCCATTTTCCCTTGTTTGGATTGGTGCTAGTCTCTTGATTCTCCCATCACTTTCTTATACTACAAAAAACAATAAATGTTTTGCTAAAGCTAATCTCTCATATAACCTTGTGCTTCATTGTCTAGCTTTAGTAATCATATTTTTAGTGATACCCCTCTTGAGTTGGAGGAGAGCCAACCTAAAGTGAGAGGGAGTTATTGAGGTGACAGTGGGCAACCCCTCATGGTTGCTCATGGGTTAGCATTGTTCTTTTGGGCTTTAATCATACATGCTAGTTTGTGTAGTAACATAGAGCAAGTGTGTTTTCATTATCCACTATGAACAAAGATCTTTGGGAAAGATTAACAAAAACAAAAGCACTTTATTTATAGATGATGACTCCAAGTTAGAGATATTTATCATATTTATGTTTTTTGATTTATAAAGGCATGTCATTAGTGTGGCGTATTTATCATCTCTCTTGTCTTTGACCACCTCTCTCGTTGTTTATTGCAAGATTGGTTACAGACTCCAGTGGGGTTGGTTACTTTTATGACAATACTTCATAAAGTTAATGGCAAATTGCCATTAATGGCATTAGCAAGTAGGGTGACATGTGTGCAGGTCTGTACAAAAATGAAGCAACCCTCCTCCAATAGAGTTTGTATAGCAATACAATAGTTCCCTACAACCCTCCTCTTGCTATACAGTAGTAATGAGGGTGTAGTAGCAGTTATGGAGAGAGAGATAGAGGCTGCATGCATGCCAAAAGCATGCATCATCCTTAGTTTAGATTCAATTTAGATGCCTTTTATATTTAACAGTTTAGATCTATTTTTGGTTTTGCTTTAGTTATAATTTGCATGCATTAAGTTTCTAATTTAAGTTTGCATGCATCAATTAGTTAAGGTGCATGTAACCTAGCTTAGTTTAGTGAAGTGCATGCAACCTAATAGTTAAGGCATAGATCTCAAGGAGGATGCATGCTTTCATGCCTCATATCATCTCTAGTTGAGGCACTATTGTGCATGTGTTCATATTCATTGTACCTACTCTTCTTTTCAATCTATAAAATAGAAGGCAAAGGTTTAGGTTTATTAATTCAATTTCAAAATTAGAAAGTAGTGGGTGAAGGGTAGAGTTTGAAGCTTTCAGTGTAATTCTCAATTTCAAGATTAATAAACAATGATGTGGTTTGAGTTTTAGAGTTGTATGCTTGCTACTACTTTCTTCAACTTGATGTGTTTCAATGCCTAGTAAAAATCATATTGCAATTTTGCTAGAGATTTCAATTTTTTGTTTTCCTAAGTAGGTAGGATAAAAATCAACCTAGAACTATTACCATTTGTTGCGGAATTTTAACATGGTATTAGAGGGGTTTGCTAAAACCTTCTAGGAATCCTTGAATGAATAGTAGGGCTATTACTTGTGACAGGGAGTTATTGGGAGGATTCAGGGGTGAGATGCCCATTATTCATGATTGAGAAAAGCACAGTGGACCCGTGATAAGGTGTTTTGTTGTTGTTGTTAAGTTGCTGATCTATTTTGTTTAGCAAAATATTCAAGTGCAATAGTATGACTACATTTAGTATCAGATACTAAGACAAACTGGAAGGTCCTGTGGAAGTATCAGGTAAAGATGTTGTTGGAGGAGCATGATCTGTGGGACTTTGTTGAGAAAGTAATTGTAGAGCCTACCGATATTGCATTGTTAGTAGATCATAACAAGAAGATGGTCAAGGTCAAGTGAGTCATCATTTGCTTTGTGAAGGATCATTTGATCCTTCACATTGCCGAGAAGACCATGGAAAAGGACATGTTTGATGCTCTAGTCACTATATCATAGTGAGAAGATCAATCGGAAGATTTTGTTGAGGAATAAGCTTAGATCCATGCAGATGAACAAGACAAATACCGTAGCTTCCTACTTGATGAAGATTATTAAATTTTGTGATCAACTTGTAGCAGTTAGAGAGAAGGTAAAGGGTAAAGAGTTAGTACCAAGGTTTCCAAAATTGCTTCCCTTGTCTCGATTATGTACCATAATCTCTTAAGAATCAGGGATTCGTACTGGAATCCTCGAAAAATCGATTTTTTTCGGAAACAAATCTGAAATTCGGAAACAATTCCTTCCTAAGTGGATTCGATTGTGGATTTAGGAATTAGGTTTACTAGGAATCAAGTTTTTTAACTCGGAATCGGGTAACTGACAAGAATTTTAGTTTGAACTCAATAATATTAAATGGAAATGTTAAATTCTTAAAGTAAAAGTGACATTCTCCTTATCTTTCATTTTCTATCCTTTTACTTAAATTTTTAACATTACGATTAATTGTTTCTCGATGTTTGAGAGTGGTTCCAACCTCATCGGAATTCATATGCAAAATGTAATTTTTTTGATTCCATTCAGAATTCAATAGACTTAATAGTTTTCAGGATTTCAGGATTGCAATGTTTCCACTGGATTCTATCATGTATGAGGGTAAGGGATTGGGATTTAATCAAGCACATCAAACTCTCTATGTACCTTGATGTTGGTGGTGTTGATGCCTGATTGTTAAAGTTGATTGAACTCCTTTGTCATGACCTTAATAAAAGTGTACCCTTTAGTCTGAAAGCAAAATCACTTATTAAGCATGGTTTCAAGTCATTGTTGGTTCCAGTTTCGAGCCGAGTTGACCCTCATCCGATTCAAAGTCCAGTTCCAAGTTTTAAAATATTGATTATGACTTATGATGCATGGATCATGATGTATCCAACATTAGTTACTCAATATGATTATATGATCAATATCATTGATGCATGTCACTGCACATGTTACATGTATGATGAATCAATGATTGATATATGATGTTAATGTATGAATCCTTGATGTTAGATGTTGAAGTTACATGTATGAATCTATGATGTATTTTGTATGCTACCGAGAATTGAATCATCGAAAAATAATAAATTAGATTTTAGTATTTTACTATTTTAGAATCCATGATGTGAGATGTTATATGAATCATTTTATTTCGAGATTTTGTTTTTTTTTGCTTTTATATTTTCATTATAAATTAAAAATATATATTTGTAAAAAAAATTAGGGTTAGGGTTTCAAATCCCCGATTCCTATTTTTGGGATGAGTGCTGAATCCATATCGAAGTCTTCAGCTGATTCCGATTGCACCCATGATTCGTGTAACCTTGGTTAGTACCCATCGCATTAATTGGGTTCTCTTCTTCTTGGCAACCTTTTGTTTGTGGAGTCTATGCTTGGAAAAAGATTCCCACTTTTGAGAGGCTATGGGATGACTTCATCTAGGAGGAGACAAATCTTGACAGTGCTGTAGGTTTGGAGGAGCAGCAAAACTTTGCCCTCATCACCAAAATGAAGAATGGAAATAGGAAATGATGACCTAGGAGGGGTTAGAAGAGCAAGGAGCAAGAATCAAATTCTTCGTGTCAAGGGAATAAACACATGAGCCATATCCAATGCTTCAAGTGTGACAAGTACAATCACTATGCTTCTCAATGTCCTGTGAGAAAGAAGGGGAAAGGAAAGCAACAATAGGAGTTTGCAGGAAGTGTAGAAGCTTAAGGTGTAAACAAATTGATTGCCCGGCTTGGTACTACCTTCTCCAAAGTGTGGTGATGGATGGTATTTGGACAATGGAGCTTCCAGACATATGGCTTATGACATAATCATCTTCAGGAGGTTTCAAGAGCAAGAGGGAGGACTACATGTGGAATTGGGTGATGATGCCACATTTTGTGAAGGGATTGGGCTCTATATCTTTCCAGATGCCTTTAGGTGATGTTCTTGAGCTAGTGTTGTCTTATATGTTCTTGAGTTAACTAAGAGTCTTCTTTCAGTTTCTTGCATGAGAGATTCAAGTGTTTGGTTGAGTTTGATGGTCAGCAAGTCACACTGTTGGAGACCATGGATTTGATCAAGTTTTGGCTAGAGGAGTGCGAGAAGGTGGGCCTTTATGTTGGGTATTAATATTGATTACAACAGCTTTGCAAATTGATTCATATAATTAAACACATTAGTATAAGATAATAGCACACAACAATATCAACACCACACATAAATTATCTTGGAAACCCGATCTTGGGAAAACCAACAAACTAGTGAGTTCTTGGCTCATCTATTAATCAAACACTTAGAAATAGGTGTTTACAACTGTGACGAGCTAGACCACAAATCACACTCTATTACATGATCATGTAACACACTATACCCCTTGCTGTATATGCTTACACTCTTACAATACATCATGCATAGCCATTACATATTATTTATAGATGCAATACAACCAATTGCTCGTTAATGACAATGCTGTGAATATTTAATTAATATTATTATTTATAAATTAACAGATTATTAGGTTACTAAGTGAAAGGGCGTAACCCTTCACTGTGCTTCCTCAAGCCCTATAAAAGGCGATTTTATTGTAATTTATCAACATCATCTAATATATTATTCCTATTTATCATTTGATATGAGAGTTGGATTCGACTAATAACAGTCCAACCGGATACGGTTGCAACATTTGGTATCATAGCTCGGATTCGACTCCTTCGATCTGAGCTCGGTTTCGGCTCTCCCTTCAAGTCCAACTGAATATGGTTGCTGCGAGGTTTGTTGCTGCTACTTGAAGTCAAATATTACTGCTCGGTGGACATCTATCTCTCGCAATCACCTCCGACATCTCCAAACCTTGCTACTCCAACCTCCATTTCTCGCTCTCACCATCCACCCTACTCATCATTCCAAATCCTTCGTCTTCTCCCAATATCCCTTGCACCTTTACATCACTTCCATTCCCGCTACTCCCCACTCCCATTGGCTGCATTACTTACACATCTCCATGACATCCTTCCACACCACATTTCCATGCACTCTATCGCGCTACGTTCCAATCCAGTGCATCTCTTCCTCCATCGTGCCTCCTTCCTGGAGCTCCCACCCACGCTACCACCTGCTCACCTCGTTCCCCTCATCTCCCACAATCGTCTGCTGCGTCCCACGCGCCCCCACTCCTGCTCACGCCTTCCACCCCTCCTGCGCTCACTCTCGGTGCAGCTCACGCCCCCCCTCCCTCTTCTGCACTCAACGTCGCCCTTTCCTCCCCGTCTCCATCGCGCCTCTCCCATCCTCCCGCGCTTCCGCCCTCCCTCTCCTCCTCATGCACCCACCTGCGTGCTCCTCCCGTCCCTCATCCATCTGCTCCTCTCGTCCCTCGTCCCTTGTCCACTGCAACCCCCACCAATCTCCATACCTTTCACTCCTCCCACGACCCTCCATCGTACTTCAACCTACACGCCGTCCCTCCCACTGCTGCGCCACCATTCCACTTGCGGCTCGCCCATCACCTGCAATCTCCGTCCCTCCCACTGCTGCGCCGTCCCTCCAACTGCCATCGCTGCCTCATCTCTTTCCCCTGCGTGCCATACAGACGCCTCCACCTCCACGTCCTGCAAAAAAACAAAACCAAAAAAAAATATGTTATAACAATATAACATAAAATAATATATTAATTTAAATATATTATACTATAATATATTAATAATAATATATTTAATAAAAATCAAATATTATATATTATTATTATTATAATATTTGAAAAAAAATATAATAATGATAATAATAATTAATTAATTAATATATTATTATTCAAAATTTCACCTTAAAAGGCCAAAATAGCCCTCTACAAACTTCCATGCATCCATGGCATCTTATAGTGAGAGTGACGAATTCATAAATCTCCTTGAGAAAATCCTTAAGGATATAGGTGAAATAAAGAAATCTATGGACGAAATGTTTAAAGAAAATGAAGATGGATGTGAAAATCAGGTAGAAGAAACCATCCAAGCTAATGTAAAAGATGAAGATACAGTAGACTATTATGTAATCTCCCATGACAGTAATGGTAACAATCAAGACATTGTGCAAGACAAAGATATAACATACCCTAGTAATGAAGAAAATGACAAGAAAATATTTGACAAGAAGAAAGATGATCCTCACCAAGACTGTGATAAGAGACAAGCCGATGTTCTTATGAGCATTATAAGCACAAGGGGCCCGTTCAAGGGAACTGACACAAAATGTGTTGGGGATCACAACACGAAAATAATTAAGGTCGTAATGTATGTTGAGCATGTTCAATTGACGACAAACATAGTTAAAAGAAGCAATCACACAAGTAGAGATAGCGTAAACAAAACTTCACCAAGTTCATACTTATTGCAAATACCAAGACATAATAATCAAAATGAGGCAATGGTCGTAATCAAAATCGCACCTCTCAAGTCATCAGTGCGACATAGAGCCAGAATAAAAGACGACATTAGGAAAATACTCAAGCTTTGAGGACAAAGCTTTCCTAAGGGGAAGGCAATGCTGTGAATATTTAATTAATATTATTATTTATAAATTAATAGATTATTAGGTTACTAAGTGAAAGGGCGTAACCCTTCACTATGCTTCCTCAAGCCCTATAAAAGGCGATTTTATTGTAATTTATCAACATCATCTAATATATTATTCCTATTTATCATTCAATATGAGAGTTGGATTCGACTAATAACAGTCCAACCGGATACGGTTGCTGTAGACAATCCATAACTTGTAACCACTTTTGGTTATTCTGTTACGGTCGACTTGACTGGGTCAACTTTGGTCGATTTCCCTTTGAACCTTTTGGTCATTTCGTCGACTTCCCATCGACCAAGTCCTTTTCCTCTGACCAAACAACTTGTTCCGATCGGTCGGTCGACCAGACTGCCACCATCTGTCGCCTCCGACTCCAGTCAACTAGACTTTACCAGTCGATCCACATGCAAAGAATATAACATTCCCAACATTCGCCCACTTGTCTTTGTTGCATAAACATGAGGTTCAAAACTTTTGTTCACTTTAGTAGAGCTGTCAAGCCCATCGTTTTCGTACACCAAGAAAACTTCACTATGCTTACTGACTTCGTCAATGAGTCTCCAACATTCTTCACCGTGTCTACCTTTTCCAGTAACACCTTCTGGTTCTCTACCCTCTCCCTCACAAAATGGTATTGAACATCAATGTGTTTCGTCTTCTAATGAAATGCTGGATTCTTCACCAAGAAGATTGCACTCTAACTGTCACAATCCAACCTAACAGCATGTTGTCCAAACCCACATCTGAACACAACCTTTACAACCAGACAACTTCCTTGCATGCATGAGTAGCTTCCATGTATTCAACCTCAGTAGTTGACAGTGCAAGGACCGATTGCCTCCTACTCATCAAATTGATTGCTCCACCAAACACCTATTCGCTAGTCAACCGTCTGTGATCGATGTCTCCAACCCAGTCAAAATCGACAAAACCATGCATTATGTTTTCCTTGTTGTTCTCAAGCTCTTGTCCATAACAGATTGCAAAATTTGTCGTGCTGTGTAGATACTTGAATACTCTCTTGATTGTGGTCCAGTGCTCTTTTCCAGGGGTCGACATATACTTGCTCAATATTCCCACTGCATGAGCAATATCCGGTCGTGTACAGACCATAACATACATCAAACTACCGACAACACTAGCATAGGGCACATGTACCATGTACTCCTTTTCTTCCTGTGTCTTTGGACAATGTTCAACAGATAGCTTGACTCCCACACGAATAGGGACCTTGACCGGTCGACTTTCCTGCATGTTAAAACGTTTTAGAATTGTGTCAACATATTTTCTCTGACTTAACTAGAGCCTTCTACCTGCACGATCTCTCTGAATTTCCATTCCAAGAATGAAATTTGCTGCTCCGAGATCCTTCATGTTGAACTTGGAGGATAACTGCAGTTTCATCTCCTTTATCAAATCCATGTTATTCCCAACAACATGTCGTCGACATATAGAAACACATATACATAGTGATCACCGACTTTCTTCCAGTACACACAGTGATCAGCCCGACTTCTCACAAATCCCAACCGCTGGATACACATGTCAAACATCTGATACCACATCCTGGGCGATTGTTTTAGATCATAGAGAGACTTCTTGAGCTTATAGACCTACTCCTTTTCTCCATCCACTATAAACCCTTCAGGTTGCTTCATATAGATTTCTTCTTCAAGATCACCATGAAGAAATGCTGTGTTTACATCCCATCTGCTCTATCTCAAGATCAAATGCTACAGCTAAAGACATTAGTACCCTTATGGAAGTTAGTTTAGCAACAGGTGAGAGAATTTCACCGAAGTCGACTCCCTTGATTTGGTAATACCCTTCCGCTACCAATCGAACCTTGTACTTCTCGACTTGACCTACTGCATTCAACTTTTTCTTGAACAACCACTTACTGCCTACGTGTTTCCTTCCATTTGGTAATGCGACTAGCTCCCATGTTTCATTTTTCTTCAAAAACTCTATATCTTCTTCCATGGCCATTTTCCAAAGTTTACTCTTTGTCGAGTCGATCGCTTCCTTTACAGATCTGGGATCGTTTTCTATGGTAGATAACTCGAAAGCAGAGAAAAAGTCAGGTGGACTATACCTTTCTAGTTGTTGCCTTGTGTTACTGCTCAAACTAGCAATCGTTTGCAATTCAAGGCAATGTAGACTTGGTGCTAGTGATGGTAAGCTCGAGAGAGAGTTAAGCCCAATGTCACCACAACCTAACCTCTCAACAATTTGGGTAACTCCAAAACCCAAGGGGAGACCCTAACCAGTGAAGGATACCTTCAACCACCAACAAGCCACAAATTCCTTCCACAAAACCTTAATAGTTATGATCAATGCCTTATTGGAGTCAAACAATATCAAATCTAGACACAAGAATCATATATAAATGGAGTTACTCACTTTGTCAAATAAAGTTGTGCCTTTCGAGTCAATTTCATGTTTCCTAAGGCAATGTCACACTTCCTAAGGAAAGCACTCCAAAAAGTGTGCCCTCAAGGGAAAGAGGACAATTGGACTAGGGCGACCTTGGAGGATAAGCTAGAAATACCAAACACCCTTAGATTCACGAATTACGAGGGTTACATGGATCCCAATGCACTTCCTCAGAAGAGAACGACCTCTAGGGTTTGTGGATAAAACCCTAGGATGAATTTTTAGGCTAGACCAAAAAACAAATTTACGACAATTTTTGGATTTTTGAATTTATTTAGATTTTTAGGGCTTTTTCCAGTGTAAGAATATTTCTATGCATAAAATAAAATAAAACATGTAAAAGTTGATGAAAAAGAAGAGAGTTGAAGGATAGGGTATTAGATTCTTGTCTCAAACCCTAGGGCTGTGAGAGATCGAGGTCAACATCCCTCCTCTTAAAATGGTCTCCACTACTTGCAACTAGGGAAAAACTAGCAACCTCTTGGGTTAGGTAGCAAAACCTAATTAGGGAAAATAGAGAATTCCAAGGCATAATATAACTATGGAGAGCTCCTTGATAGGAAGGTCTCCTCAAGCAAGTAGACAAAATGCTAGCAACCAAACCCTACCTTAGTCCAAAGCACTTCAAGAATGACGTTAAACTAGGATTAGGAGATAAACTTACCAACATTAATCAAGGAATGGGCAATAATATGCACCTTAGGTCACCCTTGAGCACGAGTTATCACAACTATTCTTAGCATCCACTTAGCATGTGACTATCAAACCCTAAAAATCCTTCGATTCACCATTCATGCAAGAGAAAAAGACATCCCGTGAGAAGTGCACCTAGCTTTAAAGGCTCTCATAAACTAGTAGGGAAATAAAAGAGTACATAATTTGAACCCTTGTCCATGATTTTTAAATGAGGTGAGGTTGTCTTATTTATATGAGACAACCCTCAACTTTTTACAAATTTGAGCCTACAACTTAATGACAAAATATAAAATTTTAGGTTAGTGCACCCACAAACTTGGGGACTAAACCATACAATGACATAAAATAAGAATAAAAATGTGCAATTAGGCTCCAACAAGTGCAAAGTGAGCCAAAAGGAGGGCATCATGCCCCAACTAACCCCAACAGATGCTTGTCTGTCAACTCCCTTCTTTTTAACAATTTAGGCTTCTTCTTTAAGGAACGATGTCATAGGTTTGGAGACCAGAAGGAGGGGTTTTCCATCAAAACAATAGGTCCATGTGGAAAAAATGGGGTGTGTTAAATCATGTATGACAACCCTTACACATGCAATCACCTCTATAAAGCAAAATATGAGTGTGGCCATGTGTCCTAATGGGCCCATCCCAAGAAGCACTGGATACCAACCCATGGCCTAAATTGTCCAACAAGATGGGGGACTTCCACCCATCAAAAGGTAGTCAACAATGCCACTAAGCCAACAATTCCTAGCATGAAATCCAAGAGGACCCGCCATGACCTGATCAGGGGTATACAGCACCAAAATCAATAGTCTACGTAATATAGTCCCAAAAAAGTTGTTCTTTACAAAAGAAAAAGAAACCCCTTGCTTTGGTATATCTGGAAGGCATGCTTTAGGCACTCTGAGGCGTAACAACTGGCTCCAACTATGAGACATGCGCTCTTCTTGGGAATGTATGAGAACCCCCTAGAATCTCCTGGGTACCTGTAGACCTACACACACATCTAACAACAAAGACATTAAACGCATCAGAGGTAGACACTTCCATCCTGTCCTATTCAAAATGAAATGCAACGTAAATCAAAATGAAATAACGACAAGTGCAATGCATAGGTAACAATAAATGATGAACTCAAATCAAACTAAATCTACTTGCTCTACGCAAGGTGAAAAATATACGTTAAGTAAAATCATACTACGAGTGCAGCCACTTGAGCATGTTATTCATGCCTAGGTTTCTTCCTTTGTCTTTGAAACGATCCAACATAAAACCACATCAATGATGAGCTGAATAGATGGTACTACCTCCATCAGAATAGGGTTGGAAAGATGGAAAATATCGAGAACCTACAAGCCTCCAAGCTCTGGCCACGGGGAAGGATCACCTTGACAAGCTTTTTCTATCCATGCATGAATCGGGCTCAAGTAGAAACTGACATTATTATATACTTGTTTTCTCGAATTTGTTTGTCGCAAATGACCTTGAGAACTATCAAGGAATCATGTATGATGAGGTTGATGTTAGTTTTTGTAGCTTGGCAGGTATTTCTATGTTGGGGGTGTCTAGAAACATAGGAGGAGCCGAGGTGATTCCTAGACATATATTGTAAAGGTGAATTTATAACACCTCATGTAAGTGGTATTAGAGGGTCCATGGTATTACGTGTCCCATGGTATTGGAGGTCCCATGGTATTGGGTCCATGGTATTTGCAGAGTGTCAGATTATAAAAGCAACCTTAGAGTATGAGTTCATAATCACAGTTGCAAGAGAAGGGTTTCCTCTTGTAGTGAGCAGTCCAGATCTAAGTTTGAGATCACAGTTTTTCCAGGGGAGAGTTACTTCTCTGTTGTCATTTGGATCTAGAGTTTGTCTATCCAATTTGCAGAGAGGATTTGAGGCATCTTCTAGTGTGGTTTGTTCTCAGAAAGCCATAGGGTGTCTCTAGAATTCTTTCCGAGGAGTTTTGGTCCAGATCCGGAGGACTACTGTAGTGCTGTCGAAAACAAATCCTGTAATAAGAAGAAGACAAACATTTGCTTGTTTTCCCCGAAGGATTGGGGTTTCAAGGGTAAATCCTTGTGTATCTTGTGTGGATGCTAGCTGTTTTTGCTGTGCATTTATATGGTTGTTTAGACAATGTATTTTTAGTTTTAAAGTTCAGTTCTGCAATATAGTTATTTGCTAAGTTGTAACTGAATAAAACATTTAATAAATTGTAAATCAAGGGTTTACGCATAAAATTTCACAGGTGAAACAAATTTTTCATGTTGTTCATAAACTCGAGCATTTGCTCGTCATGATAAAAAATCTGCCGATCCTTAAGGTTACCAGGAACTGAAGGTATGAAAACTACTTGCACTATTCTTGATTCTAGAATGGCCTTGCAAGGGTGAAGAACGAAAGTAGATGCTGCTAGGGAATTCGCTCGTTGATTCTGAGCTCTGGGAATCACTTGTAAAGATAAAGGCATTGAAATTCTTTGTGGCCAATTGCATTGCATCCCTGTATATTTTTAACCTTTGATTTTTCACATGCAAACTTTCCTTTGACTTGCATCACAATTGGGGTAGAGTTGCCAACAATATTTAAAAATCAATCCCATAATCTTTAGCTAACTCAAGGCCAAGCAAGAGAGATTCATATTTAACCATATTGTTAGTACCTTCAAATTCTAGGCGGATAGAAACACAATGATTATTAGCACAAGGAGAAATTGATACAATACATGCACCCAAACTCGACCAAGAAATGGCCCCATCTAAGTTCATCCTCCAAAACTGATCAACAACAACGATGATGAAGGCTATATATGATTCGATATCACTTCGAGAGTAAACAATTTCATTCCCCGGATCTTCGGGCCATCCAAAACTTGCATCAATTTCTGAGAAGCATAACTGAGAGTACTAGTTGAGATCCACCCTAGGAGAGGGTAAACCCGACGAATCAAGATCCGCCATAGAATCCTCCATATGCAACCTTTTATCATCGTCAATGGTGAATGAGTGTAGATGATCCAAATTATGAGAGATCCCAAATGTAGGTTTCCCGAGGTCTTCGAAATTTAGACTTCCCTTACTAGAGAATCATTTATTGGTTCTTCGACCAATTTCCAATAATCCATACCCATTTCCTCATCGTCATAAGAGAAATGCACATCATTATATTCATGGAAACCATCTTCTTTAACTGAAACATCCTCAAACCTCTCATCTTAAAAAAATTGTCTGTATGGGTGAAAGAGAAAGGAAGGTTCACCAAACCGTCATCATCAAAAGGTCAAGGTGAAGCATCCACCACACCTTCATCAACCATATCTTCATCGTCTTCTTAGTTGGAAGGAATTCTTCAACAAAGATCTCTTCATATTGCTTGAAACTTGTATGAAAATCCGACTCGGCTTGATCTAGACTAGCCTTTGATGTAACACTGCCAGGTCTCGAAGAGTCGTAGATCGGAGGAGCAAGGAACTTCCAATAATCGCCGTATTCAAGAATCTTGCCATTTTCTTTCAAGAGAACTGTTACCGGGCAAATTAGCTGGGCTAATTCCCAGTAAGCATAAATAAGAAGAGTGAACCAATGTCACCTCGGTCACCGTTCTAACTTCTTCGGAAGTCGAAACCTCCAAGGAGAAGTATCCTTATGGAATCCTGTAGAACACTAAGACAACCACAAAATATATTCTCTATGCAATCATGTAGTTAGATCAGTGCCTAATGGAGTCAATAATATTGTAGTCAATGCTAGTGAGTGCAAGAGATATGATCAAAATTACCAATAATATTCACCAAAGATCAATAGCCTATTAAATAATCAATATTGGATCAAAAGACTGTATTGCATACAACTATCAACCAAAAAGGGTACTGAAATGTAGTCTTCAAAGTCATTCAATAAGTTCGACTATCACTTGGTAAGATCAAAGCATTTGAGTGAAAGCGATAGGTATCATTTAGCATTCAAAAGATAACATGCGGCCTAGTGCAATTTTAACACCTTTACAGCAACAGAGGTAAACAATTGGAAAAGATGCAAGGGATACCATCCAATGTGTGTATAAGATTGCATTTAATATAGCTATGAGATATCAATAAGATATATTAATTAGGCATGCAAATATGTGTCATTAGCAAGGTATAACCAGTTGCAAGTTGTAACTTGATTGTAATGAAACAAGGTCTATCATTCATGAAGAGTCAACTTAGTTGAGTAAAGATGCGTTCATTGGATATCGCTTGACCTTACTACCGAGACAAATATAATCTCAAGATCTATATGACAGTAGTAAGCTCATTTGAGGAGGTTTCAGTCATTGACCAACAAGTATGTGTGCAAAGTATCTTCTGTGTGCAATGTAGTATATCAGTCCTCTTTTAGATCAGCATGTAAAAGCACTTTAACAAAGTCAACCAGCATTCACCATCCAATAATCAAATGTGTATCAGCAATATGTCATTCAAATGTATAGCAAAATTAATTCAATTAGCTCTAGGACATATGCAAGTCTTAAGCAATGTAATTCACTGAAAATCAGACCACAGTAATGAATCAGATCTGTGAGCAATCTTCTGAGATGAGTTTACACAACTACTATACCAGCACTGAATTCTAATGTTTAAATTATCACTTTCAGGTCTGTAACTAAGTAATTTTCAGGGTTCTAAATGGACAGAAAACTTCCCAAAATGCATATAAAAGATGTGTAAATTAGCTCTTGAAGTTACTAACTATTAACCATACTAATTTTCTGTTTGTTTTGAATACTGCAGGTGTACAGATAAGGATGAGGGTAAGGCACACAAGGGTTGCCCAAAGGGCAGGCCTGTGTAAAAGAGAAGGAGCAGGGCTGGTAAGGAAGGCTCGGATGCCAAGGAAGAGAGTTGCGAGGGTTCTTAAAAGGAGAGGCCGAGCTAGGGATGAGAGGAATGGAGGGAGCTCGGGTGGAGGATAAATGGAGCAGCGAAGTGGATGAGAAATTCGTGGGAGCTTTTAGGTTTTGTATTTTAGGGTAAACATAAAATTTAGGGCTTTTTAGGGTATTGTAAAAATTTAAAAAAAAATGAAAATTAGAACTAAAAATCAAGTCTAAAATACATAAATCAGAATATAATCTAACATAATATATATAAACTTAGAAAAATTAGGGTTTTTTAAGGATTTTTGAGAGTTTAAAATTTTTAGGGCTTCCTACAATTTCGCCCTAGGGTTTCTGGGGATAAAAGGGCAGGCTGAATTTATAGGAGGAAAGGCTGAAATTTTAGGGAGGCCAAAAATTGCAAAAAAAATAATATTTTAATTTTTAGGGTTTTTGTCATGAAATTGCAGACCTAATTCTAACCCTAATTCTACCATGAAAATGTAAGTTTAACCTAACAATAATATTTACAAAAATACAAACTCAAAAAAATTAGTTCAAAAGTAAATGAATGAACAACCTAGGGTTTCAAGAGAATACTATCTACCAAACCTTAGGGCATCAATGAGAGGAGTTACCCTCCTTGAGATGGTATTTTGCAAGTTTAGGCAACTAGGGCTAACCACAACAATCTTTGAGATTCGTTGAGGAGACCTAGCCTAGCAAAACTTGAAGACCTAAAGCTCAAGCTTGAATGCAAGGGTGATCAAAGACAAAAATGAAATGCTAATCAAGACAAAATGAAGCAACAATGGCTTCCATTCAACTCTAACAAGCATCACTTTCATACAATTTGACAAAGAGACATCAAACAAAAGGTATGGATATTTCTATGTGCATGTGTTAAGCAAACAACTCTAGTCTCACCTTCGCAATGGCATGAACAATACTAAAACTTCCAAGAGATGTTTCAAACTTGCAAAATAACCTTCATCAAGGAGTGTGCATCCCTTTAAAGAGCCCTAGTTAGATTTGCAGACATAATGATTTATCCGAAGAGTTGATGTCCAAAAATGAAGTGAGAAGATCTAATTTATATGATCTCACACTCACTTTTACATAAAGTAACGTAAATTTAACATTAAAAATGTCAACTTAAAATTAGAATTAAAATAATCTAAAAATAATCTAAAAATGGCCTATTGTAGGCTACCTAGGGTATTTTACCCCCTAGGTGCTAAAATATGCTAAACAAAGCCAAATTTGACGAAATGAAAGGCCAGACTGTACACGGGGGGTAGTCATGCCCCAACTAACCCCAACAGTGATGAAAAACCTCAACATCCCCCCTTTTAGCAAGCAAACAATCTGCCAGGAGGATGATGTCATCCTCTGAAGGAGGGCCTAGAGGGAGGGTGCTGCTAAACTAGAGGACCAAGAGGGTGCTAGATGTGCTTTGGAAGATAAGAGTGAGTCTCAGTGCTGGAACAACTGCCGCTGGAGTGCTGAAACAAGGTTGGGGTCATGTGACCCAGTGACCCACCCCTTGAAGACCCGGATACCAACCTCAGGGTTTCAAACCCTTTCGTGAGGCAGTCAACGATGCCATTAAGCTATAGTACTTCCAGAAGAGAAACCAGAGGGTTTGGCCATGCCCCTACCTTAGAATAAGCTGGCTAAACACTCCTCCTGGTAAAAAAAAAATATACTCTCTCCCTGGGGCACCTCTGCAAGTATGCTGGTGCTAGTACCATCGTAACACTGGCTCCAACTGCGGGACGAGTACTCCTCCTGAGGGTGCTCGAGAATCCAAGAATCATCTGGGTACCTATAGACCTACACACACATCAAATGACCGAGGACATTAAAATACCCAGAGGCAGACACTTCTGTCCTGCCTTGTTCGTCGAATAAGACTAAATAAATGCAAAAACAAACGACTAACCTATGACAACATGAAGAACGTCAAATGCAATACATAGATAACAGTATATGCATAATCTACCTACCTATGCTAACACAAGAAGTGGAACGGACTAGGTGAAATCATACCACCAATGTAACCATAAGCAATTCATACCTGTTGTTTTACCTTGTCTTTGGATAGAATCCATGATAAAACTTGATTGATCACGAAGCAGATACGTACTGAGGTTTCCATCATGATGTAAAATGAGGATTGGTTGGCTACGGGGATCCGAGAGCTGAAATACTGCTGCCATGGCGAAGAATCTCTTTCACAAGCCCCATTTATCCAAGCCACTGGACTAATGTATGGACTATCTTGATGATATATTGAGGAAAATTTTTGCTTGATTGTCCATTTGAGAAAGCATTTGTGGAATTGGACCTTGCAAGTCTTCATATATCAGCTGTAACCTGTTTGGACAATCCCTTGGAAAAGCATGCATATTCTTCTTCTTTACAATTATCGTGTTAGTACTCCTAATGATCTTTATCATTTCAAAATTGTCAACTACATAATTATGGCCTCACATTTCAATCGAAAAGATAAACCATATAAATCATGACAATGCGAAAATAAGATCATACCTGTCCATATAGCTGTATTGTCTTCATTGGAAAGTATTATTGACCACTTACCGATACTGGACAAGAGGGGCTGAACACCTCTCGTAGAATGTAGTTGATTTGGGCTTACCACGAACTGAGAGATACTGGAGAAATTTTGCACAAGAGCATTGTCAACAGGTACCACATCTTGCACCACTGCACCTTTTAGCAAAGAAAAGGGGTTGATCCATTCTTCATTGGAGGCAGAACAAGCTTCTTTATCCATATGTATGCTCAGGGGACGGTCTATTATAATGCTACAAGGCCTCGAGGAATCATACATCGGTGGACCAATGAACTTCCAATAATCATCGTTTTCCGCATACCTATAGCTTTCTTCCAAGAGAGCCAATATATCATAAGAAACTGTAACTTGAGGATATGGAGCACGTACCATTCCTGTACATTCTTCAGTTTCTTCAGCTGAGGCCTCTTGTTCTCGATCTTGAGGAATTACTTCATCTTGATCTTCTTGTAAACCTTTTGAGAAATGATCTTTGTCAGGGACCGTTTCTTGCTCCGCTAATATTTGTTCATCTGTATGATCATCCTTTAGAATCTTCATGATTTCTTCTTTAGCATTGGGCCCCATTGATCGCTGAATACTTCAACCAGTTGGAGGAAGGAAGATATCCCCTTAGGAGGGAGCCCTTCGTACCAAGCATCCATATCTGGATCACTACCTAGCTCGAAAGACATTACGAACAACTGTATGATAGTGTCCTCATCTGTGATATCCCATGTCATTAAAAATTCTTTGAATTTCATGAGATGTGCTGTAGTAGTATCTTTTTCCTTGTGGAACATCGGGATAGATTTCAAGCAGCGGTGTTTGTTGAACCTATTAGGATATCCCGGAATACTTGAGAAGTCGAATGGATCGACGGTCCCCATATCTCTTGACTTTCAGTTTTGCCGAGTACTTCCTTTATATTTTCTTCAGTCGGAGTCGCCAGGAGAGACCTACCAAGTTAGACTTAAACAAATCTCACCGAAAGCACTAAACAAATATCTACTTGAGATAATGGTGAATGTTCCGAATTGCTATAAGTGGAGTCGGCAGGCAAGATTTGCAAGATTAGTCCTTAACAATATTTTCAAAATACCAATCAATGGCTTACTTCAATCTTCTTACCAAATGTTGTTTTGCCAAGGATGCCAATGACTCCGGATAAACCACTTCAAGCTTTGAAACGTCCCTGGCAACGGCGCCAAAAATGTTACCGGGTAAATTAGCAGGGCTAATTCCCAATAAGCATAAATAAGAATAGTGACCCAATGTCACCTCGGTCACCGTTTTAACTTCTTCGGAAGTCGAAACCACCAAGGAGAAGTATCCTTATGGGGTCCTGTAAGACACTAGGACAACCAAACAAGACTATATTCTATGCGACACTATGGTTAGATCAGTGCCTATATGGAGTCAAATGTATTCAACTTCAATCCGTGAACCAGTGAAACGTATATCAAGATAATCAATATTGGATCAAAAGACTATATTGACAATAAACTTCAACCAATAACCAAGCATACCTTAAGTGTTAGTTGTCAATGCCATTCATTAATCGGATATAAGACAAAGCATAACACTTAAAAAAGATTACAACTATCAACTAGTGAAATGTGAAAGATCGTTTACTGTCAATTACCATGTAAATAAGTATCAACCAAACACGATTTCCAATTTAGCATTTAGCACATTTATAGCGACACTAATGGATGCAAGAGATTGTATAGTAATGAGATATCAATCTTGTGACGAATTAGAGATTCAAATAGGCATGCGCATATATGTCATTAGCAGAACTACTTTAGTAGTCAATTACACAAAAAATATTCACCAGTAACAGTCGTTTACCAACATCATGTCAATATCTAAAGACTGAATGTATTTCAAAGCTATATTCAGATCTGTATGTAAGAGTTTGCAGCGGAGAGTGTATATCAGTTCAGGTATGAGTGACCACTGTTTGACAACCAGTCCAAATAGGACCATCACAATAATGATGAAATGCTTCAATGTCACTCTAACTAGTCTTCCATTCGTTAATTATGCGAACAAAATAACTCAGATCTGTATGAAATCACAGTTGTAGCAGCATGAGCAATTTAGCAATGTTTATCATCTATGGGTTTATGAAAATATTAATAACACCTAATATAACCATACAGCAGTAAACCTTTTAGGTATGTACCATAGAAGTAACATTTGTAAATGCTAAACAATTCAAGGTATGCCCAAATATCATTCAACTGTCATTATGAGTTTAGTGTTCAACCTTGATATTAAATTCAGGACTAAATTAACTATGAAAATAATTTGAAGAAGCCCTAGAGAACCACGTCTGCAATAGGTGACTTTTCCAGGCTTACTGTAGAAGGAATTCAGAGTTATAAATAAACCATAAACCAGTTTGTAGAAAACATAGAAATAGCTAATCAAAATCAATTGTACTGATTTAAGTTTATTATTTTATGTTGTGTAGATGATGGCAAAATTTGGCCACACAAGGGCTGCCCAATTTTGGCAGACTTGTGTGAAGGATAAAGGAAGGGATACAGGAAGAGGTACTGGAGATGGTGCAGGATGGAGGAAGAAAAGGAGAGACAAGGTGGGAAGAGAGAAAGGGCAGCGTTGGAAGGATGGAGAGGAGGAGCTTGGGAAAGTGGCCAGCCAAGGCAATAAAAGGAGGCCGAGGGTGTAGGCTTGGAGAAGAGCGAAGGGCGAGGTAGATGGGAAGGAGGGAGAGGGTAAGAGAGGCTTAGGGAGGAAATCGCAGGGAGCCCTAGGTCTGCAGTTTCTGCAGTTAGGGAAAACTCAGAAAAAACAGAGTTTAAAAAAATTAAAAAAAAAGGATTTTTTAGGTTTTTATTTAGGGCTGAGATTAGATCTCAAGCATCACTTAAGATCAACGACTGTGACTTAATCTTAAGTTCACTTTTTAGTCATTAGCCAACATTAAATTAAAAATGTGATTTTCCTAAGTTAGACTTGAGAAAGAGATACAAAAGTCTCTTGTTTCAAAAAGCAAGCTCTTAGAGAGGTCTTCTGGACGACTCATGCATGACCGACACTTGGCTTATGCAAAAGTACCTATTCGATGCTACAAAAATAAACACTCCCTCTTAGCAAGGAAGGTACTTCTTTGAGAGCTAAGAGATTTGGCCAGTTGTTCGTTCTCTGCTTTGGTGTTTTGCAGCCCACGGCTCCAGCCCGAGCCCTATTACATGCTGCCACCACTGCTGCACACGTGCCCGCCTCCACCACATTGGTCGTTGCCCAAGCCCACCTCACCTGGCTATTGCCTCTGCTCTGTGCTCCATTGTTGGTTGAGCCTGTGGATCCCTGTGTTGACTATCTCCCGATTTGTTGGTAGTTGGTTGCTCCACGAACCTATGGCTACCAGCCTATTGTTCTGCTCCATCACCCATGTTTTCTCTTCCCGGCGACTGTTCGCAGCGTGTGCACTCTCACATCCGCAACTGCTTCTTTGCTGGTGGTTGGTCACACTGTCGGCTTTGCACGCCCGTGGATCCACACGCCACCACGTCCCTTACTCTGCTAGCCATCGATACTCTGCCTGGTTTGCAGCGGTCATTTGATCCTCACTAGCTAACCCTCATGTGAGCTTGTTGACTCCACAACTCCCTATGTCGCCCGTAACACAATTCACCTATGCCAACTTCCCCTGTGCCAACTCCGCCCAACCCGTCGTCACACGAGCTTCCTTAGCGGACGTATGACGTAGTCGTACGATGGCCGTATGACCTGTACGATCTTTGCCCCTTTTTTTATTTGCTCGTACACCTCCTCAGACGAGTTCCTGCTCAGAGCGAAACCCTTGGCTCTAATACCATGTTAAATTTTACCAAGCCTAGCTCTAGTTAACAGTCCCGAACAAGTTATTGCAATTATTAACTGAAAAGACATCTAGATCTAACAAAATACGCAGCGGAAAATCATAGGAAATCACATGCATTTGACACTTCGATTTACCTTAGAAAACCCTAATTGGGGAAAAACCAGCGATAGATGATTTTTATTAACAATAAAAATATTGGGATCCCATCTTCGTACAATGGCTCACTGAGGAGAATACAATGACAAAATGATAGCCTTCACACCTCAAGATCAGTCCTTCGATCTTGCTGGTTGCTAACCCTCGGCCACTCGTTACTCCTTTTCCTTTGATCCCACCCCGACACCTGTACACTTGGATGGAAGTCCTTCTCCACCCACTCAATGAGATCTCACTCACTCATTCTGTGTGTCCTCCTCTCCTTAGGCTTCCTTCTATATCTTCTCGATGACCAAAACCCTAACCCTAGATCTTCTATGTGATTGATGGCTAAGATTAGATCTCAAGCCTCACTTAAGATCAACGGCCGTGACTTAATCTTAACTTCACTTTTTAGTCATTAGCCAACATTAAGTTAATAATGTGCTTTTCCTAGGTTAGACTTAGGAAAGAGATACAAAAGTCTCTTACTCCCCAAGCAAGCTCCTAGAGAGGTCTTCTTGACGACTCCTGCATGCCCAACACTTGGCCTATGCAGAAGTACCTATCCGATGCTACAAAAATAAATAGACTTGGTGTTAGTGACGGTAAGCTCGGGAGAGAGTTAAGCCCAATGTTACCACAACCTAATCTCTCAACACTTCGGGTAACTCCAAAACCTAGGGGGAGACCCTAATCACCTCTATCCACCAATAAGCCACAAATACCTTCCATGAAACCTTAATAGCTATGATCAGTGCCTTATCAGAGTCAAACAATATCAAATCTAGACACAAGAATCATATATAAATGGAGCTATTCACTTTATCAAATAAAATCACGCCTTTTGAGGTAATTTCATGTTTCCCAAGGCAATGCCACACATCCCAAGGTAGACACTCCAAAAAGTGTACCCTCAAGGGAAAGAGGACAATTGGACTAGGGTGACCTTGGAGGATAAGCAGTAAATACCAAACACCCTTTGATTCATGAATTATGAGGGTTACATGGATCCCAATGCACTTCCTCAGAAGAGGACGCCCTCTAAGGTTTGTGGATAAAGCCCTAGGGCAAATTTTTAGGGTAGACCAAAAAACAAATTTACGACTATGTTTGGATTTTTTTTTTTTTTTTGGGCTTTTTCTAGTGTAAAAATATTTCTATGCATAAAATAAAATAAAACATGTAAAAGTTGATGAAAAAGAAGAGAGTTGAAGGATAGGGTATTAGATTCTTGTCTCAAACCTAGGGCTGTGAGAGATCGAGGTCAACACCACTACTTGCAACTAGGGAAAAGCTAGCAACCTCTAGGGTTAGGTAGTGAAACCCTAATTAGGGCAAATAAAGAATTCCAAGGCCCAATAGAACTATGGAGAGCACTTTGATTAGAAGGTCACCTCAAGCAAGTATACAAACATTAGCAAACAAACCCTACCTTAGTCCAAAGCACTTCAAGAATGACGTTAAACTAGGATTAGGAGATAAACTTACCAACCTTAATCAAGGAATGAGCAAGGAGATGCACCTTAGGTCACTCTTGCGCACGAGTTATCACAACTATTCTTAGCATCCACTTAGCATGTGACTATCAAACCCTATAAATCCTTCCATTCACTATTCATGCAAGAGAAAAAGACATCCCAAGAGAAATGCGCCTATCTTTAAAGGCTCTCATAAACTAGTAGGAAAAGAAAAGAATACAGAATTTGAACCCTTGTCCGTTATTTTCAAATGAGGTAAGGTTGTCTTATTTATATGAGACAACCCTCAACGTTTTACAAATTTGAGCCTACTAGTTAATGACAAAATATAAAATTTTAGGTTAGTGCACCGACAAACTTGGGGACTAAACCATACAATGACATAAAATAAGAATAAAAATGTGCAATTAGGCTCCACCAAGTGCAAAATGAGTAAAATGGAGGGCGGCATGCCCCAATTAACCCCAACAGATGCTTGTTCCTCAACGCCCTCCTTTTTAACAATGTAGGCTTCTTCTTTAAGGAATGATGTCATGGGTCTGGAGACCAGGAGGAGGAGTTTTCCATCAAAACAATAGGTCAAAGTGGAAAAAATGAGGCGTGCTAAATCAGGTATGACAACTCTTACACATGTAATGACCTCAAATCAAAATTTGAGTGTGGCTATATGTCCTAATGGGCCCATCCCAAGAAGCACCAGACACCAACCCAAGGCCCAAATGGCCCAACAAGATGGGGGACTTCCGCCCATCAAGAGGCAGTTAGCAATGCCACTAAGCCAACACTTCTTGGCATGAAAACCAAGAAGATCTACCATGACCTGATTAGGGATATTTTGCCCCAAAATCAACACTACGTAATATAGCCCCCCAAAACTTGGCCTTTACAAAAGAAAAAGAAACCCCTCGCCTTGGTATATCTGGAAGGAATGCTTCAAGTACTCTGAGGCATAACACCTTTCTTGATCATACCTGCTAACATTCGGAGTTTGCTGTTCCACCCTCTTCGTTGAATTTAGTCGACTCTCTCGAATCTAGACTTTCGTCGTTTATTTCAAACTCTTGCTTTTTTGGTTTTTCTCTTTTAATCTCTTCATTCCCGAAAGTGCCTCCAACTTCTTTGAAGATCACATCTCGACTATAATCTGCCTTGCTCTTCACTGGGTTCCACTTCTTATACCCTTTCACTCCATCCTTAGTCAATGAAGATGCACTTTTTTGACTTGCTGTCAGGTTTAGTTCTTTTGTCCTTTGGGATATGCACAAAGTCTTCACACCCAAACACCTCTGAGATGTGTAAGAGAGGGCTTCTTACACCCCATGCCTTATATGGATTCTTGTCAACTGGTACTGGATGAACTAGCAGGGCTAGTGTCTGATGAACAAATGCAAGGAAAAAGTGACCACTGTCACCTTAGCCACTCCTACAACTGCTTCGGAGAGTCAACACCTCCAAGGGGAGAGCCCTTTAATGACCTGCAAACACTTATGACAAAAATAACTACGCTTCCTAGACAACCAAATCAGAGACCAGTGCCTTAAACCAATGTACTCACATGAATGAAAAAGACATACTAGTTAAGAAAAGTGCTTGCAATGTATTAGTGCAATGCATCCAAGTTGATGTATCCAATGGGACAATGACAAAAATAATTCAAATATCACCTTAGTTACCGAAAGAAATCATCCACCAATGACAAGGATCAACAATATTACAACATAAACCATTCAATGGATGTGTAGCAACATGACACTTTAATATTCAATATAGTGACATAACAGCAGTAGAATAAGTGCAAATGTATAGCATAAATGCATTTCAAACGTTCAATGCAAATGTTATGGCTTTAGTACTTCACCACTTAGTAAGATAGCCAACTAGTTTCAGACCGTAGGTGTGAGTATTAATAGCAGTAAGACAGTCACTTTGATTAGGGAATTAAGACAACATTTTAAGACAACATTTAAATCATTCACAGATCTAGAGTTAGGCAATGAATAGACCTCAACATTTTCCACCAGCCTTAGCAAGTCTATGACTGTCAATGAGATGCAGACTTTCAGAATGTAATGAAACTAGTTTTCAGACCTTCTTTCATTAATGATATGGCAACACTTTAGAACAGTAGCAATGCAAATAATGGCTAGCTTTGTGTGTGTTTATTGTGTAGGTGTAATGGCAAAGGAGAGGACTGTCTATGAGTTGACAGCCTGCAAAAATGCAGACCTATTATGCAGCAGAGGAAGGGGCTGATAAGGGCTGTTTTCAGCCTTGGGAAGACCCCCAAATGGAGGACCGAGGCAAATTGGTCAAGGCCGAGGCCTTAGGGCAGCCAAAGGGGCAAGGGTGAGGCCCTTAAGAGCTAGGCCGAGCTCTTTCAGAGCTGGTCAAGGGTTGAAAGGGTATAGGAAGAGGTGGAGGGGGGGGAAAGAAAGGAGGAAAGGGAAGAAGGAGAGGAGAAGAATGGAAGAAAAGGGAGAAAGGAAGGAAGAAAGGGTGGAAGGAAGGGAGAGAAGAAGGAAAAGAGGGCAACGAAGAAGAGAAGAAGGAAAAGAGGGCAGCGAAGAAGAGAAGATGTGGAGCGAAGGTCTAGAGGAGAAAAGGATAGAAGGGTGAGGCTAGAAAGAGGAAGAGCGAACCCAAGAGATGAGGGAAGAGGAGACCGCTAGGGTGAGGGAGAAACCCTAGGTTTGAAATTAGGGCAGAAAATCAGGTTTTTAGGTTTAGGATTTTGATTATATACAAAATTAGAAATAAAGCCTAATTACAAAAGAAATGCAAAAATCTAACCTAAAATTAATATTTACAAGTGTACAAACTAGGGTTTTAAGGTAGAAAGATAGACCAACTTAGGGTTTTAATGGATGTTACCTCAAACCCTAGCCTTAGAGGAAGGTGACCAATCTTCCTCTTGGAGATAGTTTCTCCTTGTCAACTAGGTGAAGGCTTCTTGAAACAACCTCTAGGGTTCGTTTCAAGAGCCTAAACTAGGGCAAAGTTGGAGCTCCAAGGCTAAACTTTCGTAAAACCTCCTCTTGGGAGCGTTTCTACTATGCTAAGGGGATAGAAAAGTAGATAAAAGGTCCTATTTAAAGAGAATGCAGCCCTAGGGATACCATTCAATCGTCCAATAAGCAAAATTACCTACCATTCACTAAGCAAGAATTAAAAATGTAAAAGACTTACTTGAGCATGAGTCGTTTCAACCATTCTAGCATCACAAAGCATTAGCAAGACAAAGAAATCATATAACTTCATCCAAAGAGCAAGAAGAACTTCCCTCCAAGAGGTGCGCATCACTAAAAAAAGGCTATCTTGGGTAAAAAAGTAACATATTGAGTTTTTGTCCCATCAGTAGTGATTTGAAAATGAAGTGAGGAGATGTTATTTATATGCTTCTCACACTCACTTTTAAAATATAACCAGGACGACATGCCTTTAAAATGTCATCTTGAAATTATAACATGTCAACTTAAAATTATAACATAAAATAATATAAAATAATCAAATCTGTGGGTAACTTGGGGCATTTTCCCCAGAGTTCACCCAAAAATGACTAAAATAGCTAAAAATGAGCAAAATACTCTAAAATGAAGGTTGGAGTAGGTAGGGGGGGGGCGTCATACCCCATTTAACTCCAACAATGCTGATAATCCCTCAACGCCCCCCCAGAACAAGTAGTACAACCTGGTGAGGATGATGACGTCATGTCTGGAAGAGGCCCAAGGAGAGAGGGCGCTAGGCTGCAGAGGGCCCAAGAGGGTGCCTAAGGTGACCTGGAAGAGAGGCAAGAGGCTCAAAGCTGTGAGAAATGTCACCGGAGGAATGAAACAGGTGGGGGGTCATGTGACCCACCCCTAGGAGCTCCGGACACCAACCTTAGGGCTACAAGCCCTTTAATGAGGCAATCATCAATGCCACTAAGCCATAGTACTCCTAAGAGAAGGACCAAAGGATCGGGCCATGACCACCATTGAACAAATGCTGGATAACACCCCTCATGGTCCAGAAAAAAAATGACCCTCTCCCCCTGGGCACATATCTGAAGGTGCGCTGGTACTAGTACCACGTAACATCGATTACAGCGGTCGACGACCACCTATTCACCAGGTAACATGCTGTATCGATTGCCTATGCTTAGAATTCTTGTGCAACTCCTGCATCACTGAGCATGCTCCTCGTTTTCTCCATCAATGTTCGGTTCATTCTTTCAGCAACTCTGTTCTGTTGAGGCGTGTATGGAGTTGTGTTTTGTCGAGCTATACCATGCTGTTTACAGAATTGGTCGAAGGCTTTTCCACAGAATTCTCTTCCGTTATCAATTCTCAGCACCTTGATCCTTTTACAAGTCCGATTGTCCACAGGAGCTTTGAACTCTTGAAACTTCTCAAAAACTTCAGATTTCTTCCTCAGAAAATACAACCAAGTAATTTTGGAGAAATCATCTATGAAAGAAACGTAATACTGATATCCCCCTTGTGAAGGGACCCACACATGTCCAAACACATCACTATGTATTAACTGCAATATTTACTTAGCCCTAGTAGCACTAGATGAGAACCTTACTTGACTTTGTTTACCATAAATACAATGTTGACAAAAATCGACTTCTTCAAGACAATTAGGAAAACCTTCAACCATACCTTTACTGTGCATAGCACGAAGACCTTTTTCACCTATATGCCCCATTCGTTGATGCCACAACATGGTCGAGTCAACTAGAAAAGTAGATGTTTCGTCTCTCAGGACATACCACATTAGCACTTTTGCTGGTGTTCGGTCTTCCCAATCGTTTGTATAGGGTTCTAGTTCGAACGCCTCTCATCACCATTATTGCCCCTCGCACCATTTTGCACGTATCTTTCTTGAATACAGACTGTACTCCTTCATTCCCCTTCTTACTTTTTGAGATAAGGTTTCGAGCCAATCCTGGGATATGCAGTACTCCTGGAAGTGTTCCCATTCTTCCGCCTTTCAGCTTCAGTCGAACTTTGGCTCGTCTGATTATCTTGGTTGGTGAGTCATGTCCCAAGAGGACATCACTACCATTGATCTTCTCATCCTCACAAAACCACTCTCTATGAGGTGTCATATGATATGATGCGCTGGAGTATCAGTCAAGAGTCTTGATCTGACTGTGTACTTATGGAGGCCAAATACACATCGCCTTTCTCTTCCTGCGAAGATTTCCCTTCAATCAACTGACCTTCCTCAGACACTTTTCCTTTCTCGACTTCCGTCGACTTGTAGTTTCGTTTACAGTGCTCGAATTTACCACATTGCCAAAAAGTTTTCGTTGACGGACCAGAGGATCTAGTCTTAGATCTATCCCTCAACTTCGATATTCTACTAGAGGCTTTGTCTTTTCCTTTGTCCACCGGTTGACCTCTTACTGTCAAAGCTTCATGGGTCGAACCTTCCATGTTCTTTCGTCTCATCTCTTTCGAGTGTAGAGATGCGACAACATTGTTGATCTTCAATGTGGTACTGTTGCTTCCAATAGCTACAACCAAGCTATCCCACAAAGATGGCAAAGAACATAACAGGCTGATGCATTTCTCCTCCTCGGTGATTTTAATATCCATGAACAACAACTAACTGATCACAACGTTGAATGGATTTAGGTGCTCTGTAACTGAGTCACCTTCACCCCTCCTCAGAAGGTATGACTTCTTCTGAAGAAACAACTTGTTAACCAGAGATTTCGACTGGTACAAGTTTCCCAACTTTTCCCATAACTTCTTTGCAGTGTCTTCTGTTGAGACATTCAACAATACAGAATCCACTAAACAAAGTCGGATTGTACTCCTTGCCTTTCTATCAATTTTTTTCCAGTCTTCCTTCGACACACCACCTGGAGTCTGTTAGATTTTGCAATTTAATTAGATCTTTAACTGAAAGATAGACAAGCACAACAAAACACAAGAGACACAATAATTTTCCTCAGGGAAACCATAAAGGAGAAAACCTCGCAACTTCCTCAGAAATAGATTTGTCACTAGTACAATATCAAGCAAGATAGAAAACCAAAATATAAGATATCTTCTGCAGCTCTCTCTCCTTCTCCTACAAGGAACTTGTCTTCTCTCTCTCCTTATGCTAACTTGCTTGAGTGAGTGTTGTGCCAAATGAGAGAGTGATCCTCTCTATTTATACTTTAAGTGTGGGTGACCTTTTTCGTAATGAGGCCGACCTCTCTAACTTGACTGGGCCGACCTGTCCTAGGGAGACTCAATAATACAATTTACATTTATGTTTTGAGGAGCTATTGCCTCGAATTACAATGGAGGTTTTACCTCGATATTCTAGCATGACCAAATAAAATAATGACATCCCCGAACGGAGGAAAAACATCTCCGATGAAGGTACAATAAAAAAAAATGATATAATAATAATAAACAAAAGAATATCTTCCGAAGTTACATTTACAACAACAATCCCTCTTAACTAGGAAGGTATTCTCTCGCCATAGTCATCATCACACTTGGACACGTACTCTGGATCATCATCGCCGGAACATCATCAACACTGGATCATCATCGTCGTTGCAGCAGCAATCCTCATCTCGTTGATCATTGACTAGTGACATTTCTCGAATCTATCTGTCATGAGAAGTTCCACAGAGCCAACCCTTTTTCATGCTGGATGTAGGCCTATCTCTCATCTAGGTCTTCATCATCTCTACGAGCAAGCCATCAAGTAGGTACAGCTCAGGACCACACATTACATTGCCACAATAATCACCTGCGTCTCCTACTATCATCTCATCATATCCAGATCATCTCATCATCACACATGGAGAGCAACCCAGGTGCATACATCATGTCCATCAGACCACTTGCGTCTCCCACCTAGTGGGTATAACCCAGGAGCACCCCAGGTGCATTACGTCTCTCTCTCTCAGTCCACCTGCGTCTCCCACCCAATGGGTACATCCGAGGAGCACCCCAGGTGCATTACGACTCTCTCGGTCAACCCGCGTCTTCAAACATGTGGATATAGCCCAGGAGCACCCCAAGTGCATTACGTCCCTATGGACCACCTGCGTCTTCCACCATGTAAGATACATCTCAGGCGCACCCCAAGTGTCTTTATGACCCGTGCACCTACGAGCGTATCCAAACATGTGGATACAGCCCAGGAGCACCCCAGATGCATTACGCCCCTATGGACCACCTACGTCTTCCACCATGTGAGATACAGCCCTGGTGCACCTGCGTCTTTCGGTCTCATCACTTCCTCTTTCGAGGAGCCTCGATCTGGATAACACCAAGCTTCTCTCTGAAGTACTCGAACTTCATTGTTGGTAACGGCTTCGTCAACACATCGACTATATGCTCGTCTGTCGCCACATACTGGAGCTTCACTGCTCCTCTCTACACCATATCCTGAATATAGTGGTACTTGATCTCAATATGCTTCGACTTGTCATGGAACACCGGGTTTTCGAACAACTTCACAAAACTCTAGTTGTCACAAAAGATACAAGTTGCCTCTAACTCGAGATCAAACAAATCTGACAGTAGCTTCTGAAGCCATACTGCCTCACAACTGGCCGAACAAGCTGCAACATACTCTGCTTGGGCTGTACTTAGTGCCACACATGACTGCTTCCTGCTAAACCAGGAGATCATACCAGATCCCAAACTGAAGCAACATCCCAAAGTGCTCTTCCTGTCCGTGGCACTGCCTGCCCAATCCGAATCAACATAACCATGTAGGTTAATCCTCTGATTCGTCTCATATTTGAGCCCATACTCAATTGTACCCTTTAGGTACCTCAATATATGCTTTGCAACAATCATGTGAACATGTCTTGGATCCATTAGGAACTGGCTCAAGGTGTTCACAACAAAGCATATGTCTGGCCTTGTGTTCATCAAGTACATCAACGAACCAATTATCTGCCTGTACATCGTGGCATCAACTGTCTCTGAAGAAGCGTCACACAATAGCTTCAAATTTGATGCCATTGGTGTGGCCATTGCTTTGCAGTCCATCATTCCGAACATCTTCAGAATCTCCACTGCATACTTTCCTTGACCAAGGAAAATCCCATCCGCACTCTGCCCCACATCCATGCCTAAGAAGTAGTGCATCATTCCCAGGTCCTTCATCTCGAACTCTGCGGCAAGCCTTCTCTTTGTATCTGCAATGAGCTCATCCTCCCCTGTCACAAACAGGTCATCTACATATAGTAGTAGTATCACTAGTCTTCCACCCTCAACCTTAAAGTAAAGGTTGGAATATGCTTTACTCTTGATAAAGCCTAAGCTCATCAAAAAGCTGTCCATCCTGTCGTACCATGTCCTGGTTGCCTGCTTCAAGCCATACAAGGCTTTCTTCAATTTGCACACATGAGTCTGTTTGTCATGTTTCTCGAATCCGTGTGGCTGCTCCACATACATTTCCTCTTCAACTACACCATTCAAGCATGTTGTCTTGACGTCCATCTGGTGTACCTTCCATTTCATCACTGCAACCAATGCAACTATAGATCTGATGGAAGTGTATCTTGCTACTGGTGCAAGTGTCTTCTCTTAATCTATGCCTTCTTTCTGGGAGAAGCCACGTGCCCCAAATCTTGCCTTTTTTTTTCTATGCTACCATCTGCACCATGCTTGATCTTATAGATCCATTTCAAAGTCACAACAGACTTCCCTTCTGGTCTTGGAACTATTTCCCAGACATCATTCTTCATAATCGATTGGTACTCCTCGATCATGGCATCCTTCCATTCCTTCTTCTCTGCTGCTTCTTCGTAGTTGGAAGGTTCTTTATCAATGATGTTACATAGTGGGGCCACATAGCTGGAGTATGGTCTGGGTCTCTTGCTTTCTCTATGGATCCCATCTAGAGCACCATATTTCTCTGCATCTTGTATTGCTTCACGTGCCCATATTGGTCTTCTCTTGTGGGAGTTATTCTCATGAGGTGGATCTACAAGTTCTTGTGGTTCTGTTATGTCGCGGTCTTCATGATCTTCTTGGATTGTCTCCTGAACCGTCGTCACTTGTTCTACGGAACAAGTCTCATCATTATTCTCTTGTAGGTGATGGTGCACAATCTTTCCTACAAGTCGAATTCAGTTGCATGACTAGAAACATGTCATAATTTTCAGAACAAATTCTTATGCATAAAGACACAGGTCACATAGTCATGAAACTATCTTAGCCAAGGCTTCAACGCAACATTCATTCATATCCTGCATTCATACGGTAACTTTCTAGATGCCTTCCATCTCTACCAAAACATTGTTAAGAGTGTGCACTACTCCCATCATGTTAGCAAAGAGGTTTCATTCTAGATAAGTAGCAATGGAATGTTGTACAGTACCATAGGCCACTTACCCATCACATGCATATTAGTAGTGTATAGTTCATTATGTAAACATTCATGCATAATACACATCCTAAATCTAGGAACATAAGTATGTACACCACTGAACAATATCTTTATTAGATATACAAGAAATTAAATACTTATCTTTGTTTGGTTGTTGGGTGGACTCCCTCCTGATCTTTGCTTCCTTGCAGGAACTACTGGAGTCTCTGATAGTGTGTTCTTCTTCATCGTCTGATTCTGAGATCCTGTGCCTTTCTTGCTTATGATTGGAAATGTTGAGCAAGTATTCTACACTTGTTCTTTGTACTGGAGTAGACTTTGTGTGTCCCTTCTTCTGTATCTTAACCAATGCTGAAATGGATGAGAGGTTCTTCCACAGAGCATTGATCTTTATTTGTTTTCCAGAGTCCAACTCTGTAGGAGTTTCTCCTACTCCTTCCATGTAAAATTGAAAGTAATCTCGAGCTTTACCTTATGAGGTGGAACCTACTGAATAAACCCTTGTAATTGGTTACCTTCATTTATTACGATACATATTCTTCATCACTTGAAGAATCTTCTTTTGTTCTTTTGCTTGCGGGTTCATCATCTTCTGCGATGTGAGCATGATGCCTCTTCTTGTTAATTTTGCTGGAGGATCCTTGGTTTATGGGACAATTTCTTGAGTAATGTCCCTTCTCATCACATGTAAAACATCTGATATTGGAGAGATCCCTTCTAGGTCCATGATTCCTATTGGGCCTTCTGGATCTTTTGTGATGATGGTCCTCCCTCTTGTTATGATTCTTCTTAGTATGAGTAGTTAAGGCTTGGTCATCATCAACTCCCATCTTCTCTTCTCTTGCTACTAGTCGAGCTTCTTCTTGGGTGCATTCTTCCCATAATCTGCTAAAGGTGATCAACTTCTTCCTGGCACATATTCCTTGAATGAATGAGTCCCATGATCTTGGGAGACCATTCAAGGTGGTCATAACAATCTCTCCTTCTTCTACTTTGTCTTCAATCGCTTCAAGTTGCTCCTTGATTTGAGAGATCCTTGTGAAGTAGGATTGCATGGTCTCTGGGTGTTGGATCTTCACATTCTTGAGCTGGTTCCTTAGTGTCATCTTCTGATTGATGTTCTTTCCTTTGAATATCTTCGTCAGGGCATCAAACATCTCCTTGGGAGTCTTCAGGGATGATACATGAGGGATGAGATGATCTTTAATGGAGTCTGTAATAATCCTCTTGGCTTTGACCAAGTTCTTCTTGTGGATTGCCTTTGCCTCTTCTCCCTCTGGTTCTGAAACCTCCTCATTGACATACTTGTCCAAATCATTTTCTTCTAGGACAAGAGAGATTCTATACTTCCATGCTCGGAAGTTGTCAGCTCCTTCAAACTTATCCTCAAGCTTGGTGTGATTTGTCATTTTGGAATGAGAACCTCAAATGGAAATACCAAAGATTTAGATCTTACCAATTTGAGATGCTCAACCTGATTCTGGAGTTGGCTGGCCTAGAGTTTGTCAGAGAAACCTTAATTTTCCAAGCTTGGAATTTTGAAATTCTGATTGGACAGGAAGATGCGCCTCCTCAAGGCGAGTTGTCCAGTGTACTCCTTTGTCCAAATTGATAGAGGAAAACTCCAAAAGCTTGATGCCCTAGTTTTCTCCCGACACTAATGTCTGGGTCAAAAATGAAAATCTTAAAATTGAATTCTGCTTCCTCTAAAAGATGCGCCCTCCTAGGGCGAGTTAGCCTAGCCCTCTTTTTCTGATGATTTGTGGAGAGAAGACCTTGAACTAGGAAGCCCCAGTTTCTCGCTGCTGCACAATGTCTGCTAGACATACTTTTAGGGCTAACATCTTTTAAACATTCATGTACGATAAAATACCTTTTGGGTTGATGAACAGAGGTGCAACTTTTCAGAGGGCAATGGACATAGCATTTGTTGGTGAAAGGGAGAAGTTTGTGGTGATTTACTTGGATGACATCACAATGTTCTCAGATTCAGCTGAAAGCCATCTAAAGCATCTTAAGCAAACCTTTTTGAAATGCAGGAAGTATGGACTGTCTTTGAACCCAAAGAAGTCTCACTTTGCCATGCAGGAGGGAAAGCTCCTTGGTCATATAGTCCCAGCTGATGGAATTAAAATTGTTCCAGAGCGTGTGAAAGCAATTCTGAAAATTATTATCCCAAGAAATAAGAAAGATATTCAGTCCTTCATTGTGAAAATCAATTTTCTCAGATGGTTCATTCCAAATTTTGCAGAGATTGTGAAGCAAATAACCAAGATGCCGAGAAAGGATCAAGAGGTAAAATGGACTCCAGAAGCAAGGTTATCTTTTGAAAGCATAAAGCAGGCCCTCACTGAGGCACCAGTTGTGGTAAGCCCATATTTTTCTAAAGATTTTATTATTTTTTCTTTTGCTTCTGAAGATACTATTGCAGTTGTACTCTTGCAGAAAAATTTAGATGGCCTTGAACAACCTATTTCATTCTTTAGCAAAACATTAAGAGATTCAGAACTCAAATACAACACTTTGGAGAAGCAAGCCTATGAACTGGTTAAAGCTCTCAAATTATTCAGAATTTACTTGTTGCATTCAAAAATCTCAGCATATGTCTCTAATGTAGCAGTAAAGGAGATCTTAACACAACCTGACAGTGAAGGAAATAGAGGCCGTTGGATAGCTAAAATAATGGAATATGATGTTGATATCAAGCCTACTAAATTGGTCAAGGGTCAGGGTTTGGCTAAGTTACTTGCATATTCCAATTGTGAGGGTTTAGGATTGAATGCCATATTTAATGAATTGTTTGAAAAAGAAAAATCACAGCTTGAGAAAGAAAAGGAACAGATTTATCAGAAATATGCTGATTCAGTGCGGTATAGTTACATAGTGTATTTTCTTTTATTCCTTCAATCTCCACCAAACATAGATAAAAGAAAATTCAGATCTTTAAAGTTGAAAGCTATGAGTAATTGTATTTCTAAGCATACTCTATTTTGGAAAGATCTAGCAAGTATTCTTCTTAGGTGTGTTGATGAAGAAGAAGCAGATGCTATTACAACTGAAATGCATGGAGGAGTTTGTTGTAATGTCCCCTCCCATCATACCAGCATGATAGAGAGGACGTGATACTAAACCGGGCAACTAGCCCCATAAACTTTTAACTAAGCATTCACATAATATGAAAGACATATGGGATGTTATAATTAAAGAAAAACACAGCGGAAAAATAATATCAATAACACATCCATCATATATTCAAGATATTCAACAAATAATAATTGCAAAGTTAACACAAGAGAATACTTATCTTAACAAGTAGTCCCAAGCAACCAGCTATGCATCTGCAACGTTCCTCCCAACCGTAGGCCAGTTGTGCTTATCAACCTCTTGATACAACTGCCACCCCCGAGCTGGGCATGATTACTACAAGGAACCAGGGAACAACAGACTCACACATAGCCAAGCATACACCAAGATGAGCCAAGCCAATCTACAATTGGGTTTATCAGGCTGCTAGGAAATGGAAAGGAAGAGTGGCTAAGCTAGGGAGCGCAAGCACAGAGCCAGGGGTAACCTTACAAGATCTATCTAGCTTGGCACCCACAATACCTACACACCCAGCACAAGGAAGTATTCTTTTCACTGCTGTACAGTCCCTCAAGCCATACCTTCCCCATCTAGTGCTCTCAGGGTGTGCATAGAAAAGTAGCCAAAGCCCTCTTGATCTTCTTGAGAGGTTATCTCCCCCCACTAGGTTTATCAAGCCCTCTCTGTCCACTACCACTCCAATCTCTTGTTTACAGTCTCCAAATCAAACAGGGATGTAGATGACAGCAGAACCACAATTATTGGGCATGATAAAAACGTTTGTACAGTGATAAGCATGAAAATGATTCCCTGAGCTTCAGAAAAACGTGGGGAGGCTAAAAATGAACAATGGAGGTTTGGGAAAACCCCAGGAAGCAGAAATCGTTTTTAGGAACAATGCCCGTGGCAATTCTGGGACAAAACGACCTCCATACGGTCCCAAATCGCAGCCCCTTCTTCCCAGCTATTGTCCAAAACCAAAAACGAGTTTCTAGGCAAGGAAAACCCTGTGTTTTTTATGAAAAACGTGAATGTAACTTCCAGCAGTCTCTATCTGTGTGAGAGGATGAAACACTATATGTTCAGAATGGCTTTGGGCACCATTTCGTGGGTGTTTTCTTGCCCAAGAAGCAAAAATACGAATTCCCGGGTTGATGGCTTGCCCATGCACGAAATTGGCTGCCATACCTCTTCATTCCCAAGGCATTAACTTCCTCAACCAATTCTTGGAAGAATTAAATGATTGGGTGCATAACCCAAAATGGGTAGTTGGTGGTTTATGGGTTTTCTCATTGACACATGGATTAACACCATTGGCTCAAGGGTTTGAATAATTTTCCTCCCTATTCCTTGTAGAATCATGCCCCATCTCTTTGTTGCATTGCATAGCTAGTTGTGGGTTTTTCATTACAATTCGTAATTACATGATGTCTTATATACATTGTGCCTATCTAGCACAAGAACCATAGGCATCTATTTTTAATTGTCGATACATGAAACGCTAAATCAATGGTGGGGCCTTGGCCTTGAGCTCCTCACCATGATTAAATTACAATATTTACATCATTTACAATTTAATACAAAGGGGGTCAAAATGGAGACATTACATTTGTGGTGGACATCGTTATTGGAAGGCTACAACCTACGACCTTTAAAATTCTGAGAGAAGGCTATTATTGGCCTACAATATTTTCAGATGTCTATTCACAGGTAAGAGCTTGTGTGGAATGCCAGAAGTTTGCAGGTAAGCAGAAATTGCTCTCATTGCCTCTCAAACCTATTGCAGTTGGGGCACCCTTTCAGCAATGGGGGTTAGATTTCATAGGTGAAATCAATCCACATTCCAGTGGTCAACATAGATTTATTCTTACAGCCACAAATTTCTTTACAAAGTGGGTAGAGGCAATTCCCACCAGGAGAGCAACTGAGCAAGTCATAATCAATTTTTTGGAAGAGAACATCTTGAGCAGGTTTGGTTGCCCAAGAAAGCTTCTCACAGATAATGCTCCTGCTTTCAAGTCCCGGGAGATGGTGTGTTTCTGTGAAAAGCATGGAATTCTTTTGAAACATTCAACTCCATATTACCCTCAGGGTAATGGCCTGGCGGAATCCACCAACAAGAATATAATGAACAGTATTAAGAAGCTTTTATTGTAGAACAAAAAGGCATGGGACAACAAATTGAAATACGCTCTTTGGGTTGATCGTGTCACTACAAAGAAAGCTATTGGTACTTCTCCATTCTAGCTTATGTATGGAGCTGAAGCAGTCTTTCCATTCTAGCTTATGTTTGATAAGAAGATTAAAGAAGACAATTTCTTTCCTGATGATCTGGTGCTTAGATGGGATGCACGCAGGGATGAAAAATCGAAACATGGAAAGTTTGATCATTTGTGGCTTGGTCCCTTCAGAATTGCTAGAGGTTTGGGGAATAACACATTTATTTTACAGAATTTGGAGGGTGATGAACTTGTAGGCTCAGTTAATGGGCGTTTTCTGAAACATTTTTATACCAAATAAGAGCTGAAGGAAACTACTCACATTGTATATACCGGTGAGTTTTGAATTTATTTAAATAAGACTCTAGCCCAATGGGTTAGCAGTTGTATATATTAGTCTGTGTGGACAGAATGGGAAGGCACAGGGTCTGCTTGTTCTTGGCAGCTCGCAAGGAGCATGCCACCCCCATACGGAGCCAATGTTAGTCCTAGGTCTGTCAACTATTTCCTTAACCTTTTATTTGCCCTAGGTTATTTTGATTGCTTTATTTTGCCTTTTTTCTTATGTTTTAAGTTGTTTGATTTTCATTTTTAATTTATTTATTGCATTTTAAAATCATATAGTTTTAGATTTAGCTCCCAGTTTGATAAATAAATGAGTGCATGTTTAATAAAACAAACTTTGAAGAGATTGATTAGACATGTTGTATGTTCTAATACAATCTGGCAACGCATTTTATTATTTTCATGAACATGCATGCTGCCAGATTGCCATGCTTAGACCTTGTGCAGGATTCAAAGCTTTATCAAATAATGATGGCATTCTCCAGTTTACGGGTTTTGAAATAAGCCAGTGGGGTGACATTTGGTCCTGTTCTTTACAGTCGTCATGGAAGCAACACGTCCCCAAATTTGAGAATAATGTTGGATTTAATACTTTGTACTTTGTAAGCTGTATGAGGCGGTGATGTTATTTTTATAAGGGTTTTCATGTATTCTTCTTCAGCCTCTACCTCCAGCATTGTGTCTACAACCTCGAATTCAATCATGGTTGCAGAGAAAAAACGCAGGCCTAGTGGTTCTAGTGGTAGTCTGCTTTGAAAAGAACCTCAGAATACAGATTGGGTAAATGACTTTCCTGCTGTTGCAGAGAAATTAAGGGATGTTGGTTGGTACCCTTTGTGTGAAAGGATCAAAGATTACAATATGGAGGTTTCAAAGCATTTTGCCCTAAATTTTAAAGGAACAATTGTGAGTTTTGATGGGTTTGAGATCACTGTTACTGAAGAATCTATTGCTCAAGCGATTGGTGTTGCTCCTGAGGGTGAACGGTGGTTTAAAAGACAATTGATAGATGAAGACTTTGATGAATTCTTGCTGCCTGCACACAGAAGCCCATATTGGATTCAAGGTATCCCAAGAACGTTTTTGCTGGAACGTTGGAGTCATATTTTGCAGATTGTTCAGAAATATGTGACTTGTGAGGGGAGATTTGCTACAATATACCTCTACCACATGCGTTTCCTGCAACACATATCATGTATCAAGAAATTGAACTTACCCTACTATTTCTTAAAAAGTTTGAGCAAGATGGCTTATAGGGTACAAAACCATCCTGAATCTTCTAGCCACAGTGTATTCCATCACGGGTTAATTAAGCTTTTGATAACCAAAGAATTAGAGAAGCGAAATAGATCTTGGGATCATTTCTTATTTTAGTCTGGTTTCAAAATTGAGGTTAAAGAACCCGAGCAGGATATTAAAACCCCATCTAAGAAGAAAGGTATTAAAACCCCTCTTGTTAAGAAAACAGTTGTAGTAAATTCTCCTCTAGAAAGAGAAACAAAAAATCAATCTAAATCCAAAGAGGAAATGACTGTTCAAACACCTTCCAAGTTTGAACATAATAGATTTAAAGGTGAAGGGTCAAAGGGTTTTGATACAGAGAGATTCTATTCATGAAATGGAAGCTGTTAAGATGGATAAGGGATTGGATCTTCCAGTAGCTAAGTCTTCAGATCCTGTAGAGAACTCAGCTGAGCCAATGAAAGTATGTCGAAGGCCAAAAACCTGCTCTCTAAATAAATTAAGGCTAAATATGAGAGCTGTGCTAGATAAGAAAATCAAGAAAAATCAAACCATAAGTATACAAGATTCATCAAATGATGAGAATGATGAAAAAGCAAAGATGTTAGAAACAACATTGAATGAAGTTCCGAATAATATCACTCGGAGTCTGAAACAAGTTCCAGATCTTGCTCTTAAAGACTATCCCTGTGATATTGATGATGAAGAAGACATGGAAGAAAACACAACATCATTACTTTCAGATGTAAAAGGAAAGGCTGTAGTTGAATCCGAGCTTGGTGAACCATTAAAGGAAAAGATGAATATTGACAAGAACATTCATGAGGATTTAGATACTTTTATGAAAGAGTTTGAAAGGGATAAGCAAAAGAGGGAGATTGAACAATTCAAGCTTTAGAATGAGCATGTGAATCAAATAAATGATGGCTTAATGCAAGCGAACAAGATGCTGAAACAAGATTTGCATGAAGTAAACAAGAATTATTCGGAGTTGATACAGGTGGCAGAGGAAGCAGTTAAAAGAAGGAAGCTAGCACAAGAACAAAACATTCAGCTTATTAGAGAGAAGGAAGAGATCGAGAAAAAATTGACTCGGCTCCAAAAAGAGTGCAACCGATTGCAAAAGAAGGCACATGCACTTGATGGACTAGTTGTATTGGCAGAAGCAGCTAGAAGGCTCTGATCCGATGACACAGTTCAGTTAGGAAGACACATGTCATACTTAAGTTGTTTTAAAACTTTAGTTTTGATTAGTGTTACCGGGCAAACTAGCAGGGCTAATTCCCAGTAAGCAAAAATAAGATTAGTGACCCAATGTCACCTCGGTCACCGTTCTAACTTCTTCGGAAGTCGAAACCTCCAAGGAGAAGTATCCTTATGAAATCCCGTAAGACACTTAGAACAACCAACCAACAATATTCTATGCAATTTGTTAGCTAGACCAGTGCCTAAATGGAGTCAATAATATTATGATCAATGCCAGTGGGTGCGAAAGATATGATCAAAATCAATAATCCACTTAGATCATTCAATGGAATGTAAATTTGATGCAAGCCAATAATGAACTAAGAGATAATATCATAATAACCATTCACCAAATCTAGATTTAGGATCATTCAACAATAAAGAAATGTAAGGAACGTGTACACATGTATTGCAATAAACAATATTGGATCAAAAGACTATATTGCTAACACCATCAACCAATTACCAAATATGCATTAAGTGATAATGTAAGTTATGAAACCAAGATCAACCCAATTGTATATCTAATTAATATGTATCATTAGCAAAGTCTCTTATTAGCCAAGGTGCAAACAAAACCAATGCTTTATGTAGACAAGGGGGTTCAATCCTATTTAACATTCACCAAACAATTAGCACCAAATATATAAATAATCAATACCACATGAACATTACTTCTGACATTCAAATAGGTATCACTGACTAAGTATACATGTACTAGGGCAACACATAACGAATAATGTGCTAGATTTATTTATCACCCAAAATTAACCAATCAGATGTAGCGATTATGTTAGGCCTTCAATAATTGAGTATCACCCAAAGACTAGCAAAGTACTCAACTACAAGCAGTGTTTATATCAGATTTGAAGTGTCAACAAATGCAAGTGTCCAAGTCATAAAGGAATCAAATATCACCTAATATCACTAATCAGTATTAAAAGACCAAATATATACCATCAATAACCAGTTACCAGCATCAACCATTAAGTGTATCAATTAGACATGTAACTAGATTTTCCATGTAAATATGCATTCAGTAACTAGGTTGAAGTAAGTTAAAAGCTATGTCATGCGCTTATTAATTAGCAATAACCAATAACAAACTCTCATCACTAACAATGCCAAGATCAAATGAATGCTGAGTTAATTTATCCAAGGATAAGCTTCCGATCTGTTTGTAGGCACACAGTACAGTAGAGATTAAAGTTGTATTTGAGAGAGAGTAAACTCAGAAAACTTCCATAAAATCAGACTTCTTTCAGCAACTAAATTCAGATCTTTATGCACCAAAGAGAGCAACACTAGTATTTAGTAACATTCACTTTACTAATAACTGAAAATTGACCTGCTTTGTGTTTTCCTGTTTACTGTATGTTAGGGCAGCAGGAAGAATGACAGTTGGTCTGCAATTTTATTGCAGACCTCTGTTAATGGTAAAAGGAAGGCTTGGATGGGAGATAGAGAGGGCAGCGGATGAATGGAGGGAAGAGATGGATGGAGAGGAAAAGGGAGTGAAGAGAAGGTCAACCAAGGGATGGATAGAGGATAAGGTAGGCCGAAAATGTAGGGGGGGCGAAATTTAAGCAGACCGAAATTGTACGAGGGTGGAATTTTAGGAAAACCAAAATTTTTGGATTTTGATTTTTTTGTTGTTGAATTTTTAGGATTTTTCAAGGATTAGTTTTAACACTAATTTAACAAACTACTAACTCAGAAAAACAAATAATTTAACATAATATTTATAAGACAAACAAAACTCAGAAATTATGGCTTTTTAGGGACAAATAGGGCAAGCCAAAATTATAGGAGGAAGGGCCGAAATTTTAGGGAGGCCAAAAAATGCAAAAAAATAATTTTTAAATTTTTAGGGTTTTTATCATAAAATTGTAGACCTAATTCTAACCCTAATTCTACCATGGAAATGCAAAATTTTAACCCTAGATAATAATTACAAATGTACAAAACTCATATTTTAGGTTAAAAAGTAGAGAGAGCAACCTAGGGTTTCAAAAGACGACTATTCACCAAACCTAGGGCATAAATGAGAGGAGCAACCCTCCTTGAGATGGTACTTGGCAAGCTTAGCAAACTAGGGCTCACCTCCACAATCTCTATGATTCGTAGAGGAAGCCTAGCTTAAGCAAGACTTGAAAACCTAAAGCTCAAGCTTGAATGCAATGGTGATCAATGATGAAAATGACATGCAATCAAGACAAAATGAAACAATAATGGCTTCCATCCAACCCTAACAAGCATCACTTTCATACAATTGATAAAGAGACATCAAACAAAAAGTATAGATACCTCCAAGTGCATGTGTTAAGCAAACAACTCTAGCTTCACCTTAACAATGGCATGAACAAAAGAAAAACTTCCAAGAAATGCTTCAAACTTGCAAAATAACCTTCATCAAGGAGTGCCTTCCTTCAAAGAGCCCTAGTTAGGGCAAATAGCAATCATAATGATCTTATCCAAAAAGTTGATGTCCAAAAATGAAGTGAGGAGATCTTATTTATATCATCTCACACTCACTTTACACAAAATAAGGTCAATTTAATATTTAAAAATGTCAACTTAAAAATATAACAAAAATAATATAAAATAATCTAAAGATGGCCTATTGTAGGCTACCTGGGGTATTTTACTCCCTGGGTGCTAAAATATGCTAAACAAGGCCAAATTTGACGAAACGAAAGGCCAGACTGTACAGTGGGGGGTCGTCATGCCTCAACTGACCCCAACAGTGATGAAAAACCCTCAATGCCCCCCCCTTTTAGCACGCAAACAGTCTGCCAGGAGGACGACGTCATCCTCTGAAGGAGGGCCCAGAGGGAGGGCGCTGCTGAACTGAAAGGACCAGGAGGGTGTTGGATGTGCTCCAGAAGATAAGAGTGAGTCTCAATGCTGGAACTAACGCCGCTGGAGTGTCGAAACAAGGTGCGGGGCATGTGACCCAGTGACCCACCCCTGGAAGACTCGGACACCAACCTCAGGGTTTCAAACCCTTTTCATGAGGCAGTCAGCGATGCCATTAAGCCATAGTACTTCCAGAAGAGAAGCTAGAGGGTCTGGCCATGCTCCTACCTCAGAATGAGCTGGCTAAACACCCGTCCTGGTAAAAAAAAGACACCCTCTCCCTGGGGCACCTCTGCAGGTACGCTGCTGCTAATACCATCGTAACAATTAATTTGAAATTGTCTATTTTTGTACAATTCGATCCTAGGAAAGTGGATCTAAAAATAATCTGTTTTGAATTACTTTGCCTATATATTGTAAAGCTTTACTTAAGTGTGTCTTTTGGAGACTCATGAGGGTCGAATATATACAAGTTGCTTATGTTACAGTCTAATGAATATGTTGTTATGTGAGGGTCTCTTAGATGAATGACTTTTGATTACTGGGAGCTAGGTTTAAATACTGTATGTTGTTATAATGTTCAGTGATTCTGTTTGAATTACTATTTGCAGTTTTTATTTTTATGAATGTTTTCTGTATGAATGCTTGTGCAGATAGATGAATGTTATTGCAAAATAGATATTTGAAATGTATTTTTGAATGTCTGATATTCATATGATGCCACAAGATTTGAATTGTTTGTTGTCTTTCCTTGTAGCTCTTATGATTTGAACCTATGTTGGGTCTTTGGTAGTGATTCATCTTATCTTCTATTTTATCCTTGTGTATACAAACATCTGATGTTATTAGATCCTTTACCAGACTGTTCATGAATTTTTTATGATTTTAGTTTTGATCCTTTTAGTTATCCAGAATGAACCAAAATTGTCCTTTTAAACATTGAGGTGCCTAAACTCTGCTACCTTGTAGTTTAGTAGACAGACTTTAGGGCTAACATCTTTTGTTTAGGTTGGCTCTTAAACCATGCTAGATTTTGCACTTTAATTCAATTTAATTAGATCTTTAACTGGAAGACAGACAAGCACAACAAAACACAAGAGACACAATTATTTTCCTCGGGGAAACCATAAAGGAGAAAACCCCACAACTTCCTCAGAAATAGATTTGTCACTAGTACAATATCAAGCAAGATAGAAAACCAAAATATAAGATATCTTTTGTAGCTCTCTCTCTTTCTCCTCCAGAGAACTTGTCTTCTCTGTCTCCTTATGCGAACTTGCTTGAGTGAGTGTTGTGCCAAATGAAGAGTGATCCTCTCTATTTATACTTTAAGTGTGGGTGACCTTTTTCCTAATGGGGCCGACCTCTCTAACTTGATTGGGCCGACCTGTCCTAGGGAGACTCAATAATGCAATTTACATTTATCTTTTGAGGAGCTATTGCCTTGACTTACAATAGAGGTTTTACCTCAATATTCTAGCATGACCAAATTTAAAAATGACATCCCCGAACGGAGGAAAAACATCTCCGACGGAGGTACAATAAAAATACATTAATAATATAATAATAAGAAACAAAAGAATATCTTCCGAAGTTCTATTTACAACAACAAAGTCGTTCCTGGGTTGACTACGATCCATTGTTCTCGATCTATAAGGAGATCCTCCATCTCAAGCTTCCAAAGCTAAAAAATTTGTCAATTAAACTTTTCAATTTCTATCCTCGATGTCCTAGCCAATCTAACAATGAATCAATATCTCTGGAGACTCACACTGTAACAAGTACTCCCCCAGATCCAAGATCAAGCCAAAACCCTCAGCAACAAAGGCGTCCCCCTGTAGCCAAATATAGCTTTGATACCAACTGTTGGGTCTTAATACCGATTACAACAGGTTTGCAAATTGATTCATATAATTAAACACATTAGTATAAGATAATGTCACATAATAATGTCAACACATAACACATAAATTATCTTGGAAACCCTATCTCGGGAAAACCAACAAACTAGTGAGCTCTCGGCTCATCTATCAATCAAACTCTTAGAAATAGGTGTTTACAACTGTGACTTGCTAGACCACAAATCACACTCTCTTACATGATCATGTTACACACTATACCCCTTGCAATATATGTTTACACTCTTACAGTACATCATGTATGATCATTATATCTTATTTATAGATGCAATACAACCAACTGCTCATTAATGACAATCCATAACTTCCTAACCACTCTAGGTTATTCTGTTAGAGTTGACTTAACTGGGCCAACTTTGGTTGATTTCCCGTTGACCCTTTTGGTTGTTCCGTCGACTTCCTGTCAACCAAGTCATTTGCCTTCGACCAAACAACTTGTCTTGGTCGATTGGCCGACCAGACCATCGCCATATATCGCCTCCGACTCCAGTTGACTATTGACTGTACCATTCGATTCACATGCAAAGAATATAATATTCCCAACACTTTGTAGGCTACTCGCAGATCCAGTTGCGTAGGTATGTTAGGAAGACATGATGGAGGATTGTGCCTGTAGTCTTGAGGAGACCGTTACTGAAGCATTGTGCAATGAATGATTGATTCCTTGATTATCGCTGATGGGAGCATGCAAGAATGCTAGGAGAAGGCTGTCACAGAAGGATTATGAAATAACTCAACAAGAGCAAGCTGACCTTGATGAGACTCTTACTCTAGTGATCGAAGGATTCTCCCAGGAAGAGGAGGTTGCCCTGAATAGGTTGATGCATGCACCATCTGTTTTGGATTGTATTAATGAGTTTGTACTCATGTTGGGCCTTTCTGAGTGTAGTGCAAATATCAATTTGTTATTTGATAGATCTGATACATTTGTCTTCGCTCTGTATACAGATGATTTCATCATTGCAGGAAATCTGAAACAATTCATGATGTGGTGTGAGAATATTTTGACTAATGAAGATGGCATGAATGACAAAGAAGGTTGGCAAGTTGTTGATGCAATGTTCCTTTCACAAAAGTTTTTCACCTTGAAGATTCTAAAGAGAGTTTAGACTCTAGAGTATAAAAGATGGCAATTATCCTGATTCATGTTTCTTTAGTTTCGTCGGTGGTCAATTGTTTGACTAAGCCCCTAGAAAAGGGGAAATCCTGGATGTAGAGGGGGTATCTTGTGTTTCGCAGACAATACTTTCCTTAGTAAGAAGGATTATTGGATTTTTAGTACCTTAGAAAGTGTATGGAAGAGTGCCATTAATGGCAATAGCAAGTAGAGATGAGATGTATGCAGGTCTGGACTCTGTATAGCAGCAAGGCGACCCTCCTCTAACAGTTTTGTACAGCAGTACAACAATTCCCTATAGCCCTCTTTCTGCATTTCCATATAGCAGTAATCAGGGCGAGAAGCATTTATGGAGAGAGATAGATGGTGCTTGCATGCCAAAAGCATGCATGCACCATCCTTAGTTTAGATCCAGTTTAGATGCCCTTTATATTTAGCAGCTCAAATCGATTTCGGGTTTTGCTTTAGTTAGAATTTGCATGCATTAACTTTCTAATTAAGTTTGCATGCATCCGTTAGGTAAGGCATATGCTGCCTGGCTCAGTTTAATGAAGTGCATGTAGCCTAGTAGTTAAGGCACAGATCTCAAGGAGGATGCATGCTTGCATGCCTCAAATCATCTCCAGTTGAGATACTATTGTGCATGTGTCCAGATTCATTGTACCTACTCTTCTTCTCAACATATAAAAGAGATGGCAGAGGTATAGGTTTATTAATTCAGTTTTTAAAGTAGGATGCAGTGGGTGAAGGGTAGAGTTTGAAGCTTTCAATGTAATTCCTGTTTTCAAGATTAATAAACAGTGGTGTAATTTAAGTTTCAGATCTGTTTACTTGCTTCTGCTTTCTTCAGCTTGATGTGTTTCAGTTCCTAATAAAAATCAGATAGCAGTTTTGATAGATATTTCAGTTTTATGTTTTCCTAAGTAGGTAGGTTAGAAATCAGCCTAGGACTATTACCATGTGCTGAGGAATTTTAACATTTATTACCTGACTGTGAGAAGTTGGATCCGTATCATTTAGAGAGTTTTGCTAACTGTGGGTACTCTTTTTTTTAAAGGTCAGGGGCAATGGGACTGTATACTACCCTTCTAATTTGGAGCCATGGTCTGAAACCTATGGATGGAAAAGTCCAGGTTTTGATCCTTTGAAACATGCTATTGAAGAGGCGCATTCTCAAAATATGGCTCTGCATGCTTGGGTCAATGGTAAATGTTTTTAGCTTTTTGCATCGCTTTTGCATTACCTTCATTTCAGTCCACAAGAATGTGTAGAGATTTGGTTTTTCCTTTTCAACTTCAAGCATGAAATATGAGTCAGTAAAGCATCTGAGAATTTTGTTACAGTGATGCCCATGTGGAGAGGTTCAAATCCTCCCATGCACGAATTACACATGTATTGCAGTCATCCAGAATGGAGCTGGTATGATCGTTATGGCAATCGCCAGGTGAATAATTGTATTTCATCCCTCTGTTCCTGCTTTTTCAGACATGGTGTCTTTTGTCTTTAGGAACAATGTAATTGAGGCCATTTATTCTATCAAAATTACTTGGTATTTTCCTACAGCTTCACAACTTTAATATTTTCTGCATGATAAAAAAACTTGGCATGTTACATATAGTTGGATTTATTGTTCTTCAAATGGATTTCTTGTTCTTCAAACATACTGTGTTGTTTCATTTCATATCCTTTTTGTTATAAAACCATAAGAAACTATCAGATGACGGGCATATGAGCATCAGAATTGATTTGAATGTGTATTTATTGTTGTAGGGTCCAAGGAATTTCTAAATATGATCATATTTTGGAATAAAGTTGTGTGAAATTGATCTCATGTATGGCTCGTTAAATGTTAAGGAGACATGATTTGAGTAAAGTGCAATTCTCTCCCCAAATGGTCTTTATAATACACTTAAAGAACCAGCTCTCAGAATTAGCATTAAATTAAGGAATTCACAAAAGACTTTTGACTCCATACAGATACAATTCTTATTGGGACCAAGATTTCTAAGTCACTTATTACTAATTAGTTTGTTAAAAATAGTTGTTTGTGTTACTGAATAGTGGTATCATTCTTATTGCAGCCTTTTAGCAGTGGATTTTATGTTAGCATAAATCCCTGCCTACCAGAGGCAAGAAAGCATCTGGTAGAAGTGTGTAGAGAAATTGTTTCTCAATATGAGATAGATGGGCTGCATTTGGATTATATTCGGTTTCCAAACGAAAAGCCAGTTGTCAATGGCGAGGAGTACCCTCGTGACAAGGTCTACTAACATAAGTTTAATATACCCAATTTCGATATTGGTAGTTCTGATATATTTTATATTAGTTGCATGACCTGGCTTTTGGCAATTTGTCTTTTTTGTTAAGGTCACAGAAGACTTTAGAGCTCTTTAATCAAGATACTGGAAGTAGTCCAGAGAAGAGTCCAAAGCTTTGGGATCAGTGGAGGTGTAGTTGTGTTACTGCCTTATTACGGGATATACGTCGAACAGTGAAGTCACTTAGGCCACAGATTGTTCTCACTGCTGCTGTGGGTGCTGAGATAAAGCAAGCATTGAGTAAATTTCAAGTTTGTATCAAATCCTAGATTTTCATAGATTTTCCTCGCCTGTTCATTTGGCTTTGTTGCGAGCATATACGTTATTGTTTGCATTTTGTAATATTTGTGTTATTCCTTGTTGGTTTGAATTTTGTAGGATGTTGAACAGTGGTGGAAAGATAGGTTACTAGATGCCGTTGTGCCTATGAATTATACAAGTTGTCAAAGAACTTTCCGATTCCGAGTGGAGCACGAGTGGAAACAGGATGGAATGGCAACAGTCAGCGGCAGTTTCTTTCCAAGGGAGCATCTCAGGTATGCTTTGTGTTATTCTTATTAAAGAGAAACTGATAATATTGTACTCTAGCATCTCAAAAGCACAGGCTAGTAGCCTCGAGTGTAGTTGAATTGGTGAAGTGTGCTTGAATGCCCCTGTACAGAGAGAAGAAAAACAGGAGAAAACTTCTAAACAGTGAATCTCTCAAGCTGACAAGTGAAAATGACTTAATGGAGTGGTCTCGTCCTCCTGAGCCTGCAGTAATCATGGGTACCAGTGTAGAGTTTGGGGACAGTCAACTTCACCAGAAGCAAATTTCTCTAGCATTGCAACGATTTGGTCATTTCTCAGTATTTTGCTTTTCTAACCTATTTAACACCGTAAGTCATATATGCTATGAATATGCTCCCAACTTTCTTTAAGTAGTCATGTTGCAAGCATTTATTAATTTTTATCATGCAGAAGTGCATGGGCTACGAAAATGATATTCACATTTCATCAAATTTTCTAACTATATTTTTAGCCTCTGACAGTCAAAACAGGGTAGTTCACAGACTCCTGCAATGTTGCTACCTTTCTTGAAAGTTTTGGCAGATGCTTCCCGGTTTGTATCCAAGTCAAGGGATCTCCTTCATCAACACCCATTTCAAACTCGGGACATTCATGCACATCCCGAAGAATCTTTCCCTTATGACCAACTACACTTCTATGATCATGTGCCTCCAGAATTTATGTTTGAACCTTCAAAAGCTAGAAATATTAATATGCATGCACAGGGGGGATTTCGAGAAAGGGCGTTTACAGTCTTGACCAAGAGGGACCCTGTAAAATTGCGGAGGACACATCGAAGGAATCTTCGAGCTAAGCTACAGAGGGAAGGTCATAACTTAGATGAAGTCTTGAAGAAAAGTAGGGTGCTTGTAAAGGCTGTCACTAGACAGGCAGCATTAAAAATTAAGGAAAACAAGGAGATCCATCTACCCAGGAGGATGAATTGGGAGGTTGTCAAAATGTCAGAAGCAACTGCCCGGGAAGAAAGCAAGCAGTGTCCTTCAAGGAATGAAGGGACAAAGACAGATATGCATATAAGTAGAGTCCAGTTATCATCTAAAAGGTGGGTTGAAATGTCCATGGCACATGCGAAGCTGAAGCTAGTTTCAGATAACCTAAGAGTAAGTGGGGGCCAGTTTAATTTCAAGAACGGGAAGCCATTTGGCTGTATTTCATGTGCATGGCAGTGTCCATTTTCCAACATTGGTTTTAATCTTGTAGCTGGTTTAGGAGGACTGGCTAAAACGATGAAGTGCTGTATTATAAAGTGGACAGAATGTTGAAGCAATCCCAAATTTGAATTCAACTTGTCACCATATCAGAGGAGATTGTCACCAGGGTAACTGGGTACTGCAGAGTTTCCATGTAAATGATTGCTTGTTTGCTAATTAGGCTTTGTAATTATTTGAACATTTATTTTTTTATAAGAAAAACATTTTTATATTGATTCAAGAAATCAGGATATTCAATATACTTGGTGCAATCTGCCTAAGTGCAAGAGTTTACACATTAATACTCATAGATAACCCGTGTTAGAGTGTGCATCTAGACTAACCTTCCAAAATTCACAACACCAACTTAAAACATCCGCTTTTCACAGCATTTCAAACAAAATCTGACGAAAACCCAATTTGATGTTGCATCAAGGTTCCAACCTGGTTGATTTCAATCTTCATGGAGGGGCAGATTTTTTATGGTTCTGTGATTGGAGATCCATGTAGCCTGAATCATTTCCATTCTTTTTATTTTCTTTTACCTCAATCCATCATTTATTTGTGGGCTCCAAATCTGATTGCTCTCCATGGCATCTGATTGCCTTTCGTCATTTGTCTTGTCAGAAGGGGCTGATTTCTTTTTTCTAACTGCTCCAGCATCTCCCTCATCTGACCACCAGGTGAGGGGGCCAATGGCTGCAAGGAGGTTGAATCCTCCCCAACAATGTTTGTTGCTCTTTCTTCAGTTATGTGAGGAACATCTCCAGTCTCCCCAGAAGATGGATCTGGAGCTTCTGTTGATTCCTGGTGTTTGGGATCAATTTGTTCTGAGATTGGGTACACCCAGTGATGATCATTCTTCGAATTCTTCCACCAAGTGGGCTTTGTATTTCTATGCTTCTTTACTTGAGAACTGAACTGGGATAATGTTTTAGCCTTTGGACAAAAGGAAGCTATATTACTCCGTTCAAAACAAACTCTACAATGGAAGACAATTTATTCTTAGCCCAATATCCAGTCCAACCGTAGTAGCAAGATTCAGCTGTATTGGCCTTTGCTTTACATAAATTCAGCAGCAGTTCAAAATTCAGTGAAGTTTTTGTATATTACGGATATGGTATGGTCAACCTATATTTTACTGTCTTTGATACCAGATAACTTATAAGTGCCAAAAAAACAGCCTTCAAATCACAAATATAAAAGAAAAACTAAAAAAAACTAAAAATATAAACTACATTGCAGAATTTTCAAGGGATGGATTATATTTTCAAGTTCATTGTGCATTGAGGTTGAATATCTTATAAAATATGGAACAAAATGCATATTTTTGTATCTATGACATGTATACTTCTCTATTGGAGCCATACTAGATTTTTTCATTACTTATTTTTTCCACACTGCATTGTATTCAAATAGGTATTTGTATTCGACTCTTACTACTATGGGTCCAAGTACATTGATTACAATCCAGAATGATTTTTGTTGGAAGACCCTTGCTCAAATCAGCCTCAACTCAAATCTGGGCTGAAGTAGACGTTGGCAAATCCCATGTATTTGGAGCCAAATATGCCTAGAGTGTTTACCATGAATTGACATTTCTGTATTTAAGAGATAATCTGGGCAATCGTACCCAGATAGGACTGAACTTTGAAGATAATGACTCATGTACGTATTGAAACTTTTCTGACAAGGCCTCATAAAGAGGCCAACCTTCCCGATAACTAGGGCCCTTTATGAATGGCATTTGCTCTGTCATGATTGGAGATGAATTCCATGATAAGAAACCCCTTGGCACAGGGGTGGATCACCATGACTTTCTGTAGCAGTAAGGCATTCCATGTATCAGTTACCTAGGGCTGAAGATGTATCAGCTTCAGCCATACACTGTTGAACCTGCGTATTAGTTCTCGGGCATGGTTATAATCGTCTTCAACCTTAACCTAAGATGGATCAAAACTCACCATTGACACTATGGCTGTGGACTATACAGAAGGATTGGATTGCTGGATTCCTAATATTTAGAAGTGGATCTTAAACAAAACCTTTTCTTTGATCACCCCTCCATTGACTGGATCCTTTGCTGAAAATTCAGCTTCGCTGGCTAGAATGGAGGGATCCATGTAAGCTATAAGCCCTACCAGAGTACAGGCAAGGGGGGTGGATCAGATGGGGATGTGGCTAGGGCACAACACTGGTGGCATGCTGGCTCTCTGACTTGAAAATTCCCCTATTCTCCTTGTGATCAGCTATTGTATTTTTCTTATCTAAAATTACATTAATTGCTTTAGAAGACTGGAGAATGGGTACACATAATAGCACCTGCTACAGAAGAAATCATAACTTCGGCTGCACATCTGTGTATGCAAAGGTCCCAAGTTCAATCTCCTCCCTCTCGCTGGTGCTTCGAGGGTTTCCATGCATTGCTTCTATGCACAACATGATGACTCAGTCTGATCTGCTGGGGTTAGGAACTCAGCTGTTGCCAGCGGTCTCCCCAAATCCATTACGATAGGCAACAATCAATCTGTCCATAGCTATCAATTTTCCCACACCCATAAAGATACCATTGAAGGTTGCAACTGTAATTCTTTGAACATTTGAAATCAACTTTATTGTTTAAAAATCAAAAGTAATTACATCAATTAGATATCCCTGAGACCTTTCATCAGAACAAGTGGCATATTTAGTGTATTATTTGCAGGTTACCATTCACATCTCCTTTCAGATTCTGTTTTCTTTTCATCAAAAGATTAAAAAGGCTGTGAGGAAGTTTCCAGTCTAGTCATGTCAACTAGATGCAGGGGCCTTTCATTTATTTATAATCGGGTTAGCCAACCGTTTTGTGGGTCAGTGGAAGAATCTCTCAAAATATAGGTGAAATAACCTACTGATTGGATCTTTGGTGTTCTTCATAGTCTACATGCTTGAATTCCAAAAATGACTCCTTTAGCTTAACAATAGCCAGGGAATGGAGGCGATCTAACATGTTCCTTGCCTGTTATCTGTAACACAAAAGATAATGGAGGTGTGCAACCAGCAGTCACAATTGAAAAATTCAAACTTGGCCATTGAAGTTCATCAGAAGGGAAGATTTGTAATAGGGTCAATCATCCTGGTCTTGTTAGGGAACTCATTCCATGGTTCCTCGTGTATGTCAATTCTCACTTCCTACTGTCCACTAAGGAGAATCTCACAATCCAAGCAGAAGCTGCTCACCTTAACGCCAATTTACATTAAATTCAACAATGGTAAATTGATTTCCATTGTAGATGCGTAGAATGTTTAAAATAGTTTCTTTTACGTCATACATTTTGATTCAGGTGCTGTTGAAAACAAGCTACTTAGCGTGGACCAGATGCGTAGAATGTTTAAAATAGTTTCTTTTACATCAAACATTTTGTTTCAGGTGCTGTTGAAAACAAGCTACTTAGTGTGGACCAAAAGCTAGGAGTGGAGTATGACAGTAAAATACGAGTGTTGGCAGAGAAATGACTAAACAAAACAAGCCCAAGAGCTGTCAAACAGCTCAGTTTCTGCCAATAAAGATATAAATACAATTGAGCTCACTTTCAGAATTACAAAGTGGTTTGTAAGTAAGGATCAAGACAAGTAGAGGTGAGGGCAGCCTCAGTCACATATGTTATTTATGCAATTGCTGAGGATGTTATATTAAAAGTTTCACATAAGATAGTAATGTGAGTAACCACAACCATATCAGGAAGACCAATATGGGTGGATTAGCACTGGCATAGATCCATCTTAACTTTGGACTTATCAAACACCAAGAGTTATCAAATTCCTTTGAGATGCAAACCTTTTTGATGGTACAAATACTTATGGAAAGCAATGTACCTGGAGGGATTTGATCCATCCAAGTTCTTGATAGATCTAGGTTAAGATGGATCTATGCTGATTTTTTTTTCTTTTTAATGTGGAATACATTTCCCAAGGAAACTTGTTGGGCACTTCCCCCCATTTCAAGAATGGTACCAATGTAAACTGGATTCTACAGAAGTTTGATGCGTTGTCAACAATATGTAGAAGATTGTAGATTGGAAAGGAACTTCCATAGGTTTAGTGTCAATGTGTCAGAAGTAGTTTGAGTCAAATCTATTTGTAATTCACTTTAATTACGTCGAAAGGTGCTTTAAACAATCCAAGTTGGTGAGATGTGTCACCTCTGTAATGGTGATGTGGCACATGTAAGCTCCAAAAAATAAATAAATATATATATTTTCATAAAACAAGCACATGAAGGCTCCAAGTTTAAATTGGTTACATTGTATAACACATTTATATAAATATATATCAAATCTCAATTTCAAATTCCATTGGCGCATGTTCGATAGGTAGAGACACCTTATATATTAAATAAATATTTTCATAAATAGTTATGTGTATTAGTTAGTCTTGCCTTCATTTGATTTACAAGAGAGACATCATTCAAAATGCAATTGTTGCATATGGATTAAAGCACTTTGTGTGTGTGGGAGAGAGAGACATGCATATCAAGAATAACTATTTTACTTCATAATTAATTAATGAATGCAACTTTTGCCTATTTGCAGGATTTGTGTTATCATTTACAACACAATTTCAAAGTGAAATAGTTGGTGCGTAGACTATTATAATAGAAAATATATTGCATTATGTATTGTAAGCCAATAACAAAACAATGAGTTTGATATTAGTTTTGGGTAAATAATTATTTTACTTCATAATTAATTAATGAGTGCAACTTTTACCTATTTGTAGGATTTGCGTTATCATTTACAACATGATTTCAAATTGGAATAAATGATGCATGAACAATTATAACGTAAAATATAATGGATTATGTATTGTTTAAGTTAATAATAGAACAATCAGTTAGATATTAGTATTGTAATAATTACAAATTAATCACTAATTGGATAAATTGCAATTATTTTACTTCATAATTAATCAATGAATGCAACTTTTGCCTATTTGTAGGATTTATGTGTTATTATATACAACACGATTCCAAATTGGAATAGTTGGCATCTGGATGATAATAAAAAATATATTGGATTATATATTGTTAAGTTAATAATAGAACAATGAGTTAGATATTAGTTTTGAGTAAAAACTATTTTACTTCATAATTAATTAATCAATGCAACTTTTGTCTATTTGTAGGAATTGTGTTTTTTTTTACAACACTTTCCAAATTGGAAAATTTTGTATATGGAAAATTATAATGGAAAATATATTGGGTGATGTATTGTTAAGTTAATAATTAGAACAATGAGTTAGATATTTGTTTTGTAATAATTGCATATTAATCAATAATTGAGTAAATTGCTAGGTACAATTAAGTAAATGAAATATATATGCATTGCTTATACTTAGGGGCACCTATGATCTATTAATCTATGTCTTTAGATTGATATTCACGTTATGATTGGATATCCCTCTAATTTGAAATCTATTTATTGGGAAATGCAATAATATGATCTAATAGTAATTTGTAGTCAAAACCCTAATTTGATTCAATTACCGTAGTTAGTCAAGTAGATGAAATCACCACAATTACATAGTCAAAACCCTAATTCGATTTAGTTATCACAATTAATTGAGTAAATAAAATCACCATAGTTAAATAGTCGAAGCCCTAATATGATTCAGTTACTGTTTTGACTAGATATTGACATCTAATATTATATTGTGGTAACTCAATAGTCAAAGTTTGTACATCAAATCTTTGACTTGAAGTAATTGTGGTTGGGTACCTTTTCTCTTTACAAATTAAAAAATAATCTAAAGAAATAACTACAACTATACATAGAATCACCATGGTTAAATAGTTAAAAACCTAATCCAAAATAGCTAGAATTTAGGAGTTCACCATATCGTCAAGTCATTGTTGGAGCCAAAAAACCCATGATTGATCCATTCATTTTGGCCAAAGTTTTCCATCCATCTATTCTGGCCATTTTGTATGATATCATTCAGTTAAATAGTTGAAACCCTAATCTTATTTGGTTTCATATTTAGCCAAGTAGATAGAATCACCACCATTAAATGGTGGAAATCCTAATATGATTCAGTTACACTAAGGGGCATTTATGATCTATTGGTCTATGTCTTTAGATGGAGATTTGCGTTGTGATCGAATATCCCTCTAATTTGAAATCTATGCACTGGAAATTGCAATATGATTTAATAGTATTGTTAAGTTGCATCGATTTCAGTAATATTAAATTTTATATCATATAATTCTTCCGTTGCTTGATTGCAAGAATGTTTTTTTCTAGTATTGGTAAGATACATTGCTTACATTGATTGACATTATTATCTATAGATATATGTCTTTAGATGGAGATTTTTGTTATGATATAACATCTGTGCATTAAGAAATGCAATATGATTTAATAATGTTGTTAAGATGCATTGTTTTCAGTGGTATTATATTTTGTATGATATCATCCATAGTCAAAACCATAATTTGATTCAATTACCATAGTTAGCCAAGTAGATAGAATCACCACACTTACATAGTCAAAATCTTAATATGATTTAGCTATCATAGTTAGCCGAGTCGATAGAATCATCACATTTAAATAGTCGAAACTCTAATGTGATTAAAGTTATTATTTTGACTACATCTAATATTATAATGTGGTAATTTAGTAGTTGTTATCGGCTAAGTTGCACTTAGGTGATTTCAAGTGAGCTTGTGAAGATAGAACAAGTGTACTAGTTCATAATCAGACAATCAGCAGTCCTAGCAGGCCACCTTGGCCCATTTTTTATAATTTTATAATAAAATCACATGTCCATGCCCTGTGGGGAAATTGTAAAAAATGTCATAGCATGAAGGTTTTGTAAATGACTCGACTTTCCTAGGACTTAGTTATCAGTCTGACTAGCCTAGAGTGTTTTTTCTCTTGTCAATTATACGTTGTTGAATAAACGACATATAATTTTTGAGTTTTTCACTCGTACCTCCAAAGTTGGGGTGGTTGGCATGATTTCTCGATCTTAGGAGGTTATTAGAGTTCAGGTGTCAATGCATATTACCATGCTAGATATTAAAATTGAGTCATATGGACATGTGCTAGGTCCCCCTAAGTTTTTTTTGAATTATGAGAAAATTATTTTTTTCCCCAAAAATTAGACTATTTTTTAATAGTTTAATTGGAAAAATAAAAAATGTACTAAAAGTATGGTTTGTGGGCATAATTTGTCAAGTGGATGCTCATTTTCTTAGCTAGAGCATCCACTCAACCCATAAAGCCACTTATCATAAGTTTTGAGTAAGTATTTATGTCAGAAAATAATATTTATTCAAAAAACCCAAAAAGACCAATTTAATTGCCAAAAAAAGACATAATAAAGACAAAATCCCAATCCAACGGATCAAGGAAATGTGTTGGAATCAAATCTCCTTTGATTGGCAATCAAATCAGGGAGAATATTGAGCGAATAAATAAATGATTTAATTGAAGATTGGAGATCCATCAAAGGAGGGGGGGTGAATTTGTGGTGGGAGAGGTGTCAAGTGGAGGTTGAAAAGTGTCAAATGGTTGGAGAAAGGTGTCATTAACCTCCCCAAACATCTCACATGTGTCAACAAGCCTTTTTCAAGTGTATCAACTCATTTCTCCAAGTGTCAAAGAAGATTTCTCTTGGTTTTGCTATATAATGAGGCTTCATTCTCTCATTTGAGAGAGTTGGGGTTGTGGAGAATAATAGTCTTGCTATTTGTAATTGTCTTATGCTTTGCATTGTTGGAATAAAGAGTTCAAGCTTTGGAGGCTCATTGGTGTAGTGTCTTTGTGTTGGATGATCATGGCCATGCATGTTTGAGGTAACTTGTATTTAATTAAATTCTTCTTGCAACTTTGTATGGTGAATCTAGCTTTGGTAGGATTGTTCTCAATCGATAAGAAGGAATCAATTAATAAGTTTATTTCTTGGTTCATTTTGCTCATATATGTTGAAGATTATAGATCTAGCATCTTAATAAGTTTATTATTATGCTTCTAGTTTTTCTCATACATGTGTAACTAGATCTCACAAACTTTGTTGGAAGTATATTTCAAAATAGTTGTAGGTAACTGTGGATTGGAGCTTGAACAAGCTTGTTCTCCCTCTCTCCAAGCTTTCATGTGGCTTAGTCCAATTGCATTCCACCAAACATTTCTACAAGAACTCTATCCGACATCAAAATTGCTTCTCCTTCTCTTTCTCCTCTTAAGGCAATATTTTCTCCTTGGTTACTTGCTAGACTTATAGATCTATGCTTCAGATTTCAATTACTAAGTAGATCTGATTTATGAGTTTAGTTTATGCTTAGATCTAAAGTCCTTTCGAAGTTTTATCATAAAAAGTAGATCTAGCTAGGAAGCTATCTCATTTTGCAAGTTATTTCAAAGTACAATTTTTATCTTGCATGTTAAATAGATAAATTTTGCAAAGTTAAAGTGCTTCATTGGCTTCCCTCAAAATCAAGCCAAAATCGTCAAAAGGACTTGTCCTTTTGAGTCATTTTCATTCAATTTTTTCAAGTACATTAGCCTAGATTTTTCCATAATTTTTGTAGTTTCCCAAATCATTTTTAAAAGTGATTTTGGGCATTTTCTAACACTAATTTGTTCGCTGTCCTAATTTTGTTTTTAGTAGGTTTTTGGACTTTAGTTGCAAAAAATCGAGTTTGAGGTTGTAATGTCCATTTTTTAATTTTTTATTAAAATGCCCAATTTTTTATTTTTTCCCCAATTTCAACCTTTGACTAGTTTTGATGCCCAGGTCTCCAAATTGACCCAAATGCTCCCAAATATTCTGTGAGGGTGTATGACTGATATTAAGACTTGAATATGAGGTTCATGGATGATTTATCACCCTCCAAATACTTTTGCAAACTTGTTTAAGATTCTGGACAAAGTATGGAATTAACTAGCAATTTTGGGATCAAATCCCCCCAGGGTAAGTATTGAAAATGGCTCTCCAAATGCCTCCAAACCCATTCGAAATTCATAACAGAGGTAGGGGATGTCTGAGGGACATTAATAAGGTCTCATATGCACCATTAATCAGTTATTAAATCTGTTCTAACCTTCTCCCAAACAACAACAAAAATCCCTAATTCGACCCTTGGGGAAATGGCACCAAATCTCTTCCAAATGCAAATAAATTGAGCAAAATGACTTCAAATAATTAAGTACTGAACATGAAACTTGTAACACTCATCAATGGCTGTCCATTCATCATAAATATATCAGAGAAACATTCTTTCATTCGAAATCATCAACATTACAATGGCATACATCAATATAGTGGGGAAATGGTCATGGTTTGCTCATTAATCATCATTTTTACATACAATCACTTGGTATTTAGACCTGAGAATTTCTGAAGATGAAGAACATAGTGTATTAAGCTTATTACAATTAGAAATGGATCATGAGAAGCTCTCCCAAAGAGTACAAGGGCTCATAAAAAATGATCTCCCTTAAGGGGTAAGAATATGCCATCAAAAATGGAAATGGTTGAGGGAAAGTGTTGCACTAGAAGAAGCCACGAGCTGCCTTGTATCTTACACCTACAAATACAAACTCCATTAAAGCTCCATCAAAGACCTACGTGGCCTCTCCAAACACCAACTTGGATGGGAATCTTTCACCCTCGAAATTGGCTAAGTCAAGAAACTAGTCACCCACTAGCTCTCTCTTCACAAATGCAATTTTTCTCAAATGATCAAAATCCATTCTCATACTTGATTTCTATATTTTATAACCAACCTTAGTCTCTTATGGTTCGAATTCCTCCCATTAGCTTCTAGAGATTTCCACTTAGGAAATATTCCACATTTGTCACTTGTCTCCCTAGTTCCCAACCTTCCATCTTCTCCCAATTCGAGTAGGGACCTATTTGGCTTCTCCAACTCCCATGAGCGCCTTCTTGGAACCTATTTTTGGGGTTGACATGTCATAATGGTTAGATATCAGAAGTCATATCTAAAATTTTTCATAGATGTCGTAGATGCTTCATCATTGTTGTCATAGGGGCTAGGGAATCTAGCCAAAGTGTCCACAAGCTTCCAATTTGACTCTTTCTATTCCATGGAGGTTACCATTCCGTCCCAATTCGACCTAAGATTCTCAATTCCATGTGTAAGAACTTACCAACTCACGCAATAATGTTTTCCTTCTCATGGATTTGAAATGGCAAGAGAGATATGCCATGTGGCAGTGAGAAATCAAGCTAGTGTGGGTCCCACACCCTCCATATGTCTTCAAAACAATTTGCCACCTAGAGTTTCTCTTGAATTGATTTATTCAACCTCTTTATTAAATACTTGAACTATTATAATGTATAAACATTATTCATTTGCTCCCTTATTACAATTACAAATGTACCCATTCAACCTAGGGAACTGGTAGGATTGATGGGATTGTCCAGCTATGCAATTATTTGAATGGGGACATTACAGTCCTCCCCACCCAAGATTGCTTGTCCTCAAGCAATTTCAGATTTGGATGCTGCAAAATATTCTCCTCTTCCCATGTGGCATCTTCATTTGGTAAGTCTTTCTATTGCATTAAATATTCTTTAATAATTCTACTCTTCAACCTCCTTTCCCGTGTCTTCAAAATATTTTCCGGAACAAGTGTGAGCTGACCTTCATCATCCAAATGAGGAAGTATTTTTGAAGTGATAATTTGCTAACTAAGAGATTTCTTGAGACAATAAACATGAAATACATTATGGATTTTACTTCCTTCCGGAAGTTCTGATTCATATGCTACTTCTCCAACCTTCCGAACTACCTTGTATAGCCCATAGTACCTTGGTTTTAGCTTTTCTGCTCCATTATTTTTGAGAGATGTTTGTTTATATGGCTGCAACCTCAAATATACTAAATCATTAACTTGAAAGGTCCTTACTTCTCTATGTCTATTAACATATTGTTTTTGTTGGTTTTGAGCAACCTGCAAATTGTCTTTCAAAAGCTTTAAGATTTCTTGGCTTTCTTCCACCCAATCTTTAGTCTTTGGGGCTCTACTATCATCAAAGATAATTTCAACAAATGTAAGTGCATCATAACCATATAATGATTTGAAAGGAGACATCCCTATTGACATATGATAAGTGGTGTTGTAGCAAAACTCACCCAAGTGTAGCCATTTTCCTATGCTTTTTGCTGCTCTATCACATAATTTCTTAGGTACCCTTCCAACCATTGATTCACCCTCTCTGTTTGTCCATCAGTTTGTGGATGATAGCTGGTACTTGGAATCAATTGAGTGCCCACCAATCTAAAAAGTTATTGCCAAAAAGCACCCATGAATCTACTATCTCTATCACTAACAATTCTCTTGGGGAGCCCATGCAATCTGAAGATTTCTTTGAAAAAAATATCAGCCACTTGTGCAGCACAATTTCGTTATCTCTTAATAAAGTCAGATATTTCGTTGTTTACGTTCTTATCAAAGTTGCTATTTCTGTCTCATTTCTAGTTTTGTTTAAAATTTCATGCCTTCAAAAATAATAAAATCTGCATTCACATTTATAGGTTTATCTACCTCTAACCAGTTTTGTTTGTGCAGGAGTAACATAATATAATAACAACATATAATCTTTTTTAATTAACTTAAAACAAAATTTGACGAGGGTAGAAATGATAAATATACCTACGGGAAAATACCTGTAGATAGCTAGTACCCTTGTTGCTGTCCCCGTTTGTTGTTTCCCTTTGCTTTTCCCTGCAACCAAAACCTTCCCCAAAGCTCTGAAACTCAACCAACCCAAAACAGTTTTTCTACCCTGCCAATTGGCGAGGTCTCGCTGACCACCCAGCTCCAAAGGTACCCCTTGGGACCCCCGAGCCCAAACCGAGTACAAGCCAACCTATTATATCCCTTCAGAAATCTCCAACAAGAAACCCCCTTTCAGCTCTGCTCTGAAAATTCCCTATCTGCTCTCCAAAACTTCTCCCAAAATATCTAAGGTAAAAGATCCTCCCCTCTATTCCCTTCACTTCTCCCCTTATCCTATGTTTTGCCGACTCTTCTTCCTTGTCATTAATACCTTATCCTAAACATAAATATTTTAGTCCCCAAGTCTTCCCTCGAGCCCAACCCATGACTCCCATTAATAACTTAAAATAATATTAAAATGTGTTGGTTGGGGTCACCTCTCAACCATAACTCCTCAATAAATAATATTAACATATTAAATTTATTTGATCATACTTGACTTTACGATTAGATAATTCAAAATTTTAATTAATATTCTTATTAATTAACTCAATACAGTTTAACAATTGTTTAATAAAGGCACTTGGTATTAATTGTAATTTACACCATGGTTTTTAAACAACTACGATACACTATAATTAATGAGTAATGTATCAATTAAACAAACCTTATTCCCATTTTAAATTAATTAATTAATCTTGTTTGACACATAATCAATCTTACTCCTCCAAGTTAATGTTATGAATACACATTTATATTAATTAACCTAATTAACTAAGACTTGATCAATTCCTAGTTCCATATCAATTGCATCCTAGTTTATAATTAAACTAATTAACAACCCTTGCTAATGATAATGATAGTTTTACTGTCATTAATTAACATTAATAACATATGATTAATATTTCCCCAACAATTTAATATTAACCTAATTGACATGATAATTACTTTTAACTTTTTAACCCTTAGTCTTGATTAAATAAATTTAATAACAATCAATCAAGCATTCTAATTAATTGCATTAGTCACCACCTAGGTTAACCATAGCCCGTTTATTACTTTAACGCTAATTAACCATTAATGGACAATAATTAATCATTAATCAACATTATTAACCTCAATCGACAATAATTAATCGTTAATCTACATCATTAAAATTAATCATCATTATTGACTTTAATCGACATTATTAACATTGGTCAACAATATCAACAATAACTAACATTATTATTCAACATTATTTCACACAATTTATAAATATGTAGGCGAGTTATGTAAGCATAACTACTGCTTACATACCTTGCGTAAGTACACTAACAATAATAACTCACACACGTCAATCATAATCATGAAAGTTATTGTTTACTGACACATGTTTTAACATAGTTTGCAAGATGTCTTCTTTTACCTAACTGCATTTTATTGTTACGACAATTCATACACTACCGAGTTACAACACATAATCAATCAAGGTCTTACACACATACAATTAGATCTTGTTTTTATCACGACTTCAAGCTACAACTATCTACCTACATCATCACTAACTTCCACATCCTATCCTATCCTTTGCTGGACTACCCTGAAATGTCAAGTCATGACCGGTTCCAGCTAGAACCCGTAAGTGGAAGTGTCGACTATATCGACCAAGCTTCCCCAGCAGGAAACCACCAGTCATCATCACACACCTTGGGGAGCGCACCGTAGCACAGCCCTCCCATGACTCTGGGTTTCAGGGATAAGCGATGGGTAAAGCCTCCACCCCCCTAATGGAACAAGGGACTATGTCTACCCAACATAACAACAGCGTTGCACTTGTACTCGGTCTGTCATCGTATAACCAATTTGGGCGGTTGAGTTTCCTGAAACCCTACCCCACCCATGTCATAATATACATCATAACACTAATCATGCGAAAGTAAATAATGCATCACTCGCATACCATTTATCTTTCGAAGTCCATGTCCCCGAGGCTCTCCCACCCCGTAGGATCCAACAATCACTTAGCCGTTTTAACCTGTAAGTCAGTCCTCGACATACAATATAGAGTATCATGCATAAATCCTCAACATATACACATACATTTCATAATAACATAACAATAATAAACTTTTTAATTCACCATGCACCTGGCATACCATTCATTTATTCAACATATAACTGTAACAGTATCCATGTACCCATCATTTAGTAATTTGCATGTATAATTAACCCATGATACATATCTAAGCATGACTACCGATCATAATGCTATCATCACACACACACACATATATATATCGGCAAAATAATAGAACCATATGTCCACAGTGTCGTCAAACCGACGAAGTCTTATAATCAAACAAATACAACATATAATAGTAGTTCAGGTAGTAATGTCAAAACGGGGTGTTACATACACCCACCCTTCAGGAAACTTCATCCCAAAGTTATGATCAAAATAATGTGGGATAATCACGACGCATAGTCTCCGCGTCCTCCTAGGTAGCAGAAACTGGGCTATATCGGTCCCACTAGACCTTGACTTGGTCCACCAAACGGTGCCTCAGCTGTTTAACCCTGCGGTCCAAAATACGCAACAGTTCGACCCTGATGGTCCCCTCGTCCGAAACTTGCAGTTCCTTCCAATTTATTTTATGAGACTCATAAGCTACATAATTTTGTAAAACAGATACATGAAAAACATTATGAGTTTTGTGCAAATGGGGTGGCAGCGCAAGACGATACGTGACGGGTCCAACCTTCTCTAAAATTTCAAAGGGTCCTATAAATCGTGGCGCCAACTTTGTCCCTTTTCCAAACCTGATGGTACTTTTGCTAGGCCTGATGCGGACGGACACTGCATCACCAACCTTATAGCTTCGGTCAACCCTATGTGCATCAGCATAGCTCTTCTATCTATCATGAGCTTCCTTAACCGTTGTCTAATCTGAACAACCTGTTCTTCCATCTCCTGAATCAACTCAGGTCCTCTAATTATTCGATCCTCTAACCTTTCCCAACTCAATGGTGTCTTGCATGGCCTTCCATATAATGCTTCATATGGAGGCATCCCAATTGAGCTATGGTAACTGTTGTTGTAAGCAAACTCTACCAAAGGTAAGTGTTTTTCCCAATGAGTCTGCTGATCCATGACATACATCCTCAGCATGTCCTCCATCACCTGATTCACTCTTTCTATTTTCTCATCTGTCTTAGGATGGTAGGCGGTGCTTAGGTTCAACTGAGTACCCAACGACGACTGCAAACTTGTCCAAAACCTGGATGTAAACCTGGAATCTCTATCCGATATAATCTTCTTGCGAAACCCATGGAGACGAACAACTTCATTTATGAACACATGTGTTACATCCGTGACATCATAGGTCTCCTTAACTAGAATGAAGTGAGCAGTTTTGGTCAGTTTGTCAATGATGACCATAATGGCATCATGCCTATGAGAGGTAAGAGGCAATCCCACCACGAAGTCCATGGAGATAACCTCCCACTTCAACATAGGAATGTCATGTGGTTGTAATAATCTTTCCAGGTGGTGATGATCAACTTTTACTTGCTGACACTCAAGGCATCTAGCAACGAATTTGACCACGTCACTTTTCATCCCTGCCCAAAAGAAGAGTTGCTTCATGTCTGCATACATCTTCTTTACACCCGAGTGCACACAATACACTGCTCTGTGGGCTTCCTTAAGGATAGTTTCTCTAATATCTCCCTCCTTAGGAATATACATCCTCCCTTGATACCGTAACAAACCATCGGCTTCCAACTCATAGCCTTCAAACTTAGGTCCCACCATTTTCCCACTCTGGAGTGCTGATGTGACCTTTAGGTACCAACTATATCCGAGTAGTTTTCCTAATACTCTTTCACTCAAATCAACCTTCAAAGGTATAAGAGAGAAAAGTCTTGGTTTTCTGCTTAAGGCATTGGCTACCACATTCTCCTTCCCTTTGATGTATGAAATCCCAAAATCATACTCACTCATGAATTCACTCCATCGCCTTTGTCTAGCATTTAGGTCTCTCTGAGTGAAGATATACCTTAATCTTTGGTGATCAGACTTGAGCTCAAAGCTTCGTCCAACAAGGTAATGTCTCCAAAGCTTCAACGCTAACATTACCGCAACCAACTCTAGGTCATGGGTAGGATAATTCTCTTCATGTGTTTTTAACTTTCTCGATGCATAAGCAATTACCCCACCTTCTTGCATCAACACTGCACCCAAACCTTGCCTTGAAGCATCTGTGCAAACTGTGAATTCTTTCTGTCTGGCACTCGTAGAATTGGTGCACTTGTCAACAGTCTTTTCAAATCAGCAAATGCGACCTCGCATTCATCTGTCCATTCGTACCTAGTGCTTTTATGCTGTAGGGTTGTTATGGGTTTTGCGATTTTTGAGAAACCCTCAACAAACCTTCTATTATACTCGGCTAACCCCATGAATCTCCTTACTTCATGCGCATTCCTTGGCACGGTCCAATCCATTATGGCCTTCACTTTCTCAGGGTCAACTGAAATTCCCTCACTGCAAATTATATGCCCTAGATAATGGATCTCCTTTTGGTAGAACGAGCACTTGGACAACTTACTGTACAACTGATGCTCTCTTAAGCATGACAACACTATTCGCAAGTGTTCCTCGTGCTCTTGTTCATTTAGATGAGGATGCGTCCAAGAAGACTTGCACAAACTGATCTAAGTATTTTTGAAACACGCTATTCATGAGGCTCATGAATACGGCTGGGGCATTGGTCAGACCAAAGGGTACCACTACAAACTCATAGTGTCCAAACCTTGTTCGAAAAGCAGTATTAGGTATATCACCTTCCTTAATTCGTAGCTGCTGGTAACCTGATCGTAAGTCGATCTTGGAGAAGACTGTCGCCCCTTTCATTTGATCAAAGAGATCATCAATTCGAGGTATCAGGTACCTATTCTTCACGGTGGCTCTATTCAAATCTCGGTAATCGATGCAAAGATGCAAGGAACCATCCTTCTTCTTCACAAATATTATTGGCGCACCCCACGATGAAATACTTGGTCTGATGAACCCTAGATCTAGCAGTTCCTTCAACTGCATTTGTAACTCACAAAGTTCCGGGGCCATCATCCTGTAAGGTGTCTTCGATGTTGGATTCGAACCGGGTTTTACCTCAATGGTAAAATCAAGTTCCCTCTTAGGAGGTAACCCAGGTAATTCCTTTGGAAAGACATCTATGAATTCGGCTAACACTGGGTATTCATCAAAGGAGGGTCCCTTCTCATTGTTTACCGCTTCAACAATGTACAATTGACATCCCTGTTGCATACATCACTTTACGTTCATCGTTGATATGAAACGTAGGGACACCTTCCGTTTGACACCCTGGATCTCGATGGTCTCTCCGTTGTCATTAATGCAAAGAACTTTCTTTCCATAACAGTCCAAGAAGGCTCGATGTTCCTCTAGCCAGTTCATACCTATGATGAGATCATAAGTTCCGAGGGTGGTGACGTACACTTTGACTTGTGTAACACACACCTCGAGATCCACTACACACTTGTTGACACTAGGTCCTACTGCTTGCTTTACCCCTGAAGCCATTTCAACTAAGTTGAAATAGTCATGCTCGTAGGCTACCAACCCACATTTGTCTAATGCATATGGAGAAATGAAACTATCTGTAGCACCGGGATCAAACAATATTCTAAGCTTAACATTATTGACCGTACCTGATGATTCCACCACAGTGGATTGGTTCTTAGCTTGATGGTTGTGTACTGCTGCCGAGATCTGATGTCTACTACCCCCACTCCCCATTGGAGCCTTTCCTTCTCGATGCATTGTTCTGGATTGTAATTCGGGACAATCACGCTGGTAATGTGGACCTACACATCCCCAACAAGCAACCTGTAATGGAGTGGGCGAGATAACCTGTTCAGACCTCTAAGAGGGGTTCCTCCCACTGGGGCCCATTCCCCTACTAGCTGATTCTATGAAATTCCTCACACCCTGGTGAGGCCCTGTGGCTGACTGGGGTATCGCCCTAGTTGCCACTGATTTGTCTACCGCTGCAACTCTTGGTGTGCTCCTGTTTTCATAGGGAGGTGGCCTCGCATATCCTCCCCGAGGGTAGCTTCGAGAAGGCCCCCACAAACCCTGACTGCTGAGAGTTGAATGACCTGATGGGATTTGCACCCAACATCTCCTCAGTGTAACGAGCACAATCTACTGCTTCGGCGACCAAAGTTGGTTTCCACATCCGTACCTGATCCCTAATCTTGGTATTGAGCCCATACACGAAGCGCTCAACCTGGCGTTCGTCATTGTCCAAGTAAGGGACATACTTGACTAATTCCATGAACCTCTCTTCATACTCCTCCACAGATAGATGCCTTTGTACTAAGGCATGAAGAGCCCCTGCTTGTTCTACCTGGTAGGTACTTCCCTTTGAATTTTTTCATAAACAGTTCCCATGGGACCGTGTCTGGTGTAAGGTGTAGCTGCCTTTATTGGTTCCCCCACCAGTTCAAAGCGGCCCCTTTTAGTTGAAATATGGCCATCTTGGACTTGGACGTGGAAGTGTACTCCTGTAAGGTTAAGCACCTGGTCATCTCTTCCAGCCAAGACTCTGCTCGTATCCTTGCTCGACCCCCTCGAAAACTTTGGAAGCCTTATCTTCTGAAGCTCCCTTTTGATATCCTGATGCTGAGGTCTTGGTACCGTATTCACTTCTACCACTAGGACTTCCTCCCTTAGTGGAGGGGTTTCCACTTCTATCTCAGAGGTAACACTTCCTCTCTGTACAAGTCCCCTTAGCGTTTCGTTTATTGCTTCCAGTGAGCGCAATATAAGGATGGTCTCTGGCGATGGTGCCGACACATTCGGCTCAAGTAATGCCGTCCCCTGACATCGCTCCCGACCTGCTCGCGTTCTTACCATGTTTATCCCTGTAACATGGAATAATGTGATAATTAGTATATGACAACATCATGACTAATTTACTATCAAACTCAATAGTTAATTGAAAAGTGCGTCATGACTAATTTACGAGTGCTTTTAATCTAAGAGCTATAGTTCAGGACGTTTCGATCAGGCCATCATGAGGCCACCCGGTACTAGATATACTGCAGTATTTCTATGTAGGTTTAGGTATTGGATTCCATACAATCCTTGATAAGTCGCCATCAACTCTTCAAGATATTTAATTAATGTTTACTACCTCGCTTCTTATTAATAACCAATCTCTTCTTTTTATAATTAATAAAAGAGTAACATAATTTTTAGGTCCAGCATCGTGTTTACCAAACATATCCAACATGGAGCGGAATTGGTATCCTAACGATCAGCTTGTCATGCTGGTCTCCATGGTGTCCTGTTTTTGAGATTCTGGGACCGTCGTGCCCCTTCGACTATACGTCGAAGTTTCGGCAAGGAGTATTTTCAAGGAGAGGCTAAGCTAATTAGTGTTAATTTAGCCCCCCCCTTTTATAAAATAACTAATTAGGTTAACACTAATCAATTGATATGCTAACCCTAATTAATAAATACTAACCTTAATTAAGACTAATTAATTAGTATTATTATTTAATATATATATATATATATATATTTATAGAAATTTAATTTATCACTTAGTTATATGACATTAATGTATTATTATTAATTTTTTTTTATAGTATAAAAGTTAACAAAATTATATATATATATATATTTCTTATTTGTTATAACAACATTATAACAAATTATTAAAAGTTAATAAAATTAATTTTTATAACAAAATTTATTTATAATTATTATATTTGTTATATAACAACATTATAACAAATTTTAATTATAACAAAATTAACTTTTATAACAAAATTAACAAATAAATAAAAACAATAATTATAAAATAATAAATAAAAAAAATGACTTAACCTAACCCTACGACTCAGTGTTGCATGTGGCCACGTGGCTGGCATGCCATCAAATAAAATAATATTAAAATTTTTATAAAACCGTCAAGCCTCCCCCGACAGCTCATTTCCTCATTCGATTTTCGAGAGCACAACGGCCAGTGAGCTCTGCAACTCCACCAGCAGCAGCCGGCTTAGGTCTCCGCCGTGGTGAGCAAGCTCCACCACTACAACTATGGTTTAAGGTATATCTATCCTTCCATTTTATTTCAGTTTTACTGCATATATTTGCCATGAGTTGAGTCGTAGGCTCTCATTCTCCCTCGTAGCACAACCGATAGCTCTCTACCAGCTCACACAATTCGGTGGCTCTCTCCTTCCTGCATAGGAATCCTCACACTTGTGTTCATATGGTGCTAAGCACCCTTTTTTACTCTTATTATATCTTATTATTTGTATATATATATTTTTTATATTCCTGCCTGGTTGCATGCTCGCCCTGAGCTGCCATGGCCCATTAATGTATACCCTGATTTTTTTTATTAAAATCTTATATGTACACAATTTTTTTTTTACAGGCCCAGGTTGCACTCAGGCCGGCCATGGCCACCGAGATGCACGCCCCTGTGGGCTGCGCTTAGGAAGGCCGCCGAGCTGCATGCCCTATGGGCTGCACTCAGGCTGGCCGCCGAGCTGCGGGGTGTTGGCCGGGCCTTGCCCAAGCCGCCCTGCTTCCTGTGGGCTGTGCCCTGCTCCGTGCGGGTGGGTTGCGCCCTGCTCCCTGCGGGCGGGATGCGCCCTGCTCTGTGTGGGAGGGCTACGCCCTTCTCCTTGCTCTTGCGTAAACCCTATTTTTTTTTATTCTTTATTTATTTATTTTAAAATTTTATTATTATTATATATATATATATATATATATATATTTGTTTTTTTTTCATTTTGTTCAATATTTTTGACTATGTTACAATATTTTTTTTTGTGTTGTTAGTTTTCATTTATATATAGATTTTCTCTTCTTTTTAATAATTATATATATATATATATATATATATATATATATATATATTTTTTTTTTTTTTTTTTTTCAATAAATACACACATATATATATAGCCATTATATGTAAACAAAAAAAACGTTAAATCTTTCTCTTTTTATTATTATTATATATAAATGATATATATAATTTTTTTTTGTTTTACTTAATTTCTCCTCTTTTCTTTTTTTGTTTACATATCAACATATGTTTTTTTTTTTTAAATTTAAATTAAATTAAACTTTGTTCATATAAAAAAACATTAAAATTTAATTAATATCCCTTCTTTTGATTATATGTTGCTTATATCTATATATATATATTTAATTCAATTTTAAAGATTCATATATATATATATATATATATATTTTTGTCATATTTTCTTTGTTTAAACGTTATATATATATATATATATATATATCTTTTATGCAACACTATTTATGCAATTCTTTTTGTAAATGTTATATATATATATATATATAACATTTACAAAAAGAATTGCATAAATAGTGTTGCATAAAAGATATATATATATATATATATATATATATATCTTTTATGCAACACTATTTATGCAATTCTTTTTGTAAATGTTATATATATATATATATATATATATATATATATATATATATAATAGTTTAGTTTTGAACGTAAATGTAATCATTATTGTTTTTGCACACACACACACACACACACACATATATATATAATATATTATAATTCTCTAACTCTTAGTGGTGTTTCATGCAGGTCAATTACTTGCACAAGAGTTATGGTTTCCAGTAATTTTTTTTTTCTTCTCACAGTTCTGTTCAATGTAATGAGCCCACTAGTTCCAGATTTGGAACCATGGCTCTGATACCATATGTAGAGACCCCAACCTGGGTCTCAGTTATCTCTTAATAAAGTCAGATATTTCGTTGTTTACGTTCTTATCAAAGTTTCTGTTTCTGTTATGTTTCTGTCTCATTTCTACTTTTGTTTAAAATTTCATGCCTTCAAAAATAATAAAATCTGCATTCACATTTATAGGTTTATCTACCTCTAACCAGTTTTGTTTGTGCAGGAGTAACATAATATAATAACATCATATAATCCTTTTTAATTAACTTAAAACAAAATTTGACGAGGGTAGAAATGATAAATATACCTGCGAGAAAATAACTGTAGATAGCTAGTAGATCCACTCTTGTTGTTGTCCCCATTTGTTGTTTCCCTTTGCTTTTCCCTACAACCAAAACCTTCCCCAAAGCTTTGAAACTCAACCAGCCCAAAACAGTTTTGCCACCCTGCCAACTGGTGAGGTCTCGCCAACCACCCAGCTCCAAAGATACCCTTTTGGACCCCCGAGCCCAAACCGAGTATAAGCCAACCTGTTATATCCCTTCAGAAATCTCCAACAAGAAACCCCCTTTCAGCTCTGCTCTGAAAATTCCCTATCTGCTCTCCAAAACTTCTCCCAAAATATCTAAGGTAAAAGATCCTCCCCTCTCTTCCCTTCACTTCTCCCCTTATCCTATGTTTTTCCGACTCTTCTTCCTTGTCATTAATACCTTATCCTAAACATAAATATTTTAGTCCCCAAGTCTTCCCTCAAGCCCAACCCATGACTCCCATTAATAAATTAAAATAATATTAAAATGTGTTGGTTGGGGGTCACCTCTCAACCATAACTCCTCAATAAATAATATTAACATATTAAATTTATTTGATCATACTTGAATTTACGATTAGATAATTCAAAATTTTAATTAATATTCTTATTAATTAACTCAATACAGTTTAACAATTGTTTAATAAAGGCACTTGGTATTAATTGTAATTTACACCATGGTTTTTAAACAACTACGATACATTATTATTAATGAGTAATGTATCAATTAAACAAACCTTATTCCTATTTTAAATTAATTAATTAATCTTGTTTGGCACGTAATCAATCTTACCCCTCCAAGTTAATGTTATGAATACACATTTATATTAATTAACCTAATTAACTAAGACTTAATCAATTCCTAGTTCCATATCAATTGCACCCTAGTTTATAATTAAACTAATTAACAACCCTTGCTAATGATATAATGATAGTTTTAATGTCATTAATTAACATTAATAACATATGATTAATATTTCCCCAACAATTTAATATTAACTTAATTGACATGTTAATTAATTTTAACTTTTTAACCCTTAGTCTTAACTAAATAAATTTAATAACAATCAATCAAGCATTCTAATTAATTACATTAGTCACCACCTAGGTTAACCATAGCTCGTATATTACTTAACACTAATTAACCATTAATGGACAATAATTAATTATTGATCAACATTATTAACCTTAATCGAAAATAATTAATCGTTAATCTACATCATTAACATTAATAATCATTATTGACTTTAATTGACATTATTAACACTGGTCAACAATAATTAATTGTTAATCGACAATAACTAACATTATTATTCAACATTATTTCACACAATTTATAAATATGTAGGCGAGTTATGTAAGTGTAGCTACTGCTTACATACCTCGGGTAAGTACACTAACAGTAATAACTCAAAAATGTCAATCATAATCATGAAACTTACTGTTTACTGACACATTTTTTAACATAGTTTGCAAGATGTCTCCTTTTACCGAACTGCATTTTATTGTTACGACAATTCATACACTACCGAGTTACGACACATAATCAATCAAGGTCTTACACACATACAGTTAGATCTTGTTTTTATCACGACTTCAAGCTACAACTATCTACCTACATCATCACTAACTTCCACATCCTATCCTGTCCTCTGCTGGACTACCCTGAAATGTCAAGTCATGACCGGTTCCAGCTAGAACCCGTAAGCGGAAGTGTCGACTACATCGACCAAGCTTCCCCAGCAGGAAACCACCAGTCATCATCACACACCTTGGGGAGCGCACCGTAGCACAACTCTCCCATGACTTTGGGTTTTGGGGATAAACGGTGGGTAAAGCCTCCACCCCCCTAATAGAACAAGGGACTATGTCTACCCAACATAACAACAACGTTTCACTTGTACTCGGTCTTTCATCGTATAACCAATTTGGGCGGTTGAGTTTCCTGAAACCCTAGCCCTCCCATGTCATAATATACATCATAACAATAATCATGCGAAAGTAAATAATGCATCACTCGCATACCATTTATCTTTCGAAGTCCATGTCCCCGAGGCTCTCCTACCCCGTAGGATCCAACAATCACTTATCTGTTTTAACCTGTAAGTTAGTCCTCGACATACAATATAGAGTATCGTGCATAAATCCTCAACATATACACATACATTTCATAATAACATAACAATAATAAACTCATTTATTCACCATGCACCTGGCATAACATTCATTTATTCAACATATAACTGTAACGGTATCCACGTACCCATCATTCAGTAGTTTGCATGTATAATTAACACATGATACATATCTAAGAATGACTACCGATCATAATGCTAACATCACACACACACACACACATATATATATCGACAAAATAATAGAACCATATGTCCACAATGTCGTCAAACCGACGAAGTCTAACAATCAAACAAATACAACATATAATAGTAGTTCAGGTAGTAATGTCAAAACGGGGTGTTACAAATCCTTACCCAAAGATTTGGGCAAACCGGTGATGAAGTCCATTGAGATACTGTCCCATTTTTGCTCCGGAATGGGCAATGGTTGCAATAGGACAGCTGGGCATGTAAGTTTTGATTTGTTTTGTTGACATACCTTACATTCATTCACATATTTCTGTACATCTTCCTTCATCTCCTTCCAAAAAAATTTCTGCCTCAATTCCTTGTAAGTTTTGAAGATACCTGGATGGCCAGCTAGTGGGGAATCATGTGCTTCTTGTAAAATTTTGTACTTGATTCCATATAAAACACATCACAAGCAAATTTTGTCTTTGGCATATTGAACTAGTAGCATGTTTTTCCAATCCTTGGCAATGTCCATGAGAGAAAAAGAAGGTCTTCTAGATAAAGCATCTGCTACTATATTATTCTTTCCTTTGACATATTCAATATCAAAACCATAAGCTTGAATCTTGCTTACCCACTTTTGTTGCATTTCATTTAGATATTTTTGGGTGAGAAAGTGTCTTAGACTATTGTGGTCAATTTTCACCACAAACTTGTTGCCCACCAAGTATTGTATGAATTTGGCTAATGCATGCATAATGGCTAACATTTCTTTGTCATAGATGGAGTTAAGTTTTTCACGAGGATGCAACTTTATGCTCTCAAAGGCTATGGGGTGTTGGCCTTGCTTTAGGACAACTCTTATTCCTCCACTTGAAGCATCAAATTCCACAACAAAAGGTTTAGTAAAATCAGGAAGTGCAAGTATGGGAAAACTGTGAAATTTTCAATTACTAGCAACTAGATTCATAAGACAATTTCACCATGGAATATTTTAGACAATGAGAGAAGAAGAATAGAGAGAATAAATTATGGAAAACACTCTGTATCTTATTCATTGATATGATAAAAATATACAATACATCCTCCATGGAGAAAATCAAATTACTTTGAAGCAATATGGAAAGAGCAAAAAGAAAAGGCTTAGAAAAGACAGAAAACCCCCTAGGTGGAAAAAGCAGTTTCCAAAACTGTGCTAGAGGCTCACGAATTTGGCAAGTATGGTATGGAAGCTCATGAGTGAGGTAAATAGGATGTATTGATATATTTAGAAGGTTAGATAAGATGTGGAGGTCGAATTGGTCAAGTGGCAAAAGATTCCAAGTTAACTAGCTTTATCTTTTCCACTAGAAAGTAGAAAAAGCAGGACAAAGCTAACTAAAACTGGATAGTGTCTTTCTAATTCAGGAATAGAATAAAATCAGACAGAATCCAAGGAAATCTTATCCAGAATCTATCCAAATTCGTTTTTGTGAATGAGGATAGCATGTGGTCCACTAAAAAACAAAACTGGCGTATTCTACCTAGTCAAAACTCGGGAAATTAATCATAAATGATTAATTAATTCTATCCTAAGTCTAGAATGACATAGTGGGTTTTTTTAATGTTCAAAAAACCCTCCTTAAGCCTGATTTTATGTGATGGGAATCAGAAAAATATAAAAAATATAGGGCCCAAGCAACAAGGCTTATAGTCACCCCAATACAAAAATAACTAGTCCATGTAAACCGAGGAAACAGGGAAAACCTCATGGGAACAAAACCCTCCCTAAAAAATGGACATTATTGATGTATTCATACTGTCATGTTGCTCATTTGAATGAGCTGAATGGAATGCTTCTGAGTAACTGACTTGATGAAGAGATTGTGGATGTCATGATCATGCATCAGTGCATCAATGTTGTGTAGGCAAAAACCATGTGTTGAAGCTCTATGAAGCTCATCTTCTGATGATGGAGGAGCATCAAATGAATTTTTCTTGCTGCTATAACATACATAATCAAATCTGAAAACATAATCAATGATGGAAAGAAGATCTATGCATACTCCTTCCCAAGGAAAAATAATGAACTCAACAAGATCAATTTCTTCTGTAGCTGCAATATGGTGTACTAGTTCTTGTACTTTCTTCTCAAACTGATGTAGAAATTTTTTGATATTTAAAATGAGATCATGAAGCTATGAAATATCATAATGTAATTCATATGGAGCAGCAGCCAATAAATATGTGGAGTCTCCATGATCGAACAAAATTTCAGTAGAAAACGGTTGAGAAACTAGATCACCCGGACAGCTGAGCGAGCCTGGAGAGTGTGAGGACTTGACTTTTGAACCATGAGTGATGGGGTCAGGTCCAGATGTGTGGAATATTAGTCCAAATAATTCCAAAACAATGGCTTTACAACCAATGAAAGATATGTAAGACAAAAGTGCAACAGAGGCAAGTGACACAGTGTAGGAAAACATAGAATTGTGTAGTTTCTTAACTGGAGAACTTAGGGTTTGTAGGGTATTTTGTGTATCCAAAGGTTGGGTAAATGGTGTGGGATATGTAATGAACTGCATATCAGATTGTGTTTCATCTTCTAAATCAGAATCTAAAAGATTTGAATGTTGGTGAAAAGAGCTTTCAGAAGACAAGTCAGAAGCTAGCAGAAAATGACTAGTTTTGAGAGTAGACTTGGGTGAACTGACTGAAGAATGTATTGAAGAAGAAGTGGAGGTTTTTGATTCTGATATATCAGAATGTGAATCAATATCAGAGACATCAAAATTATATTTCACTCTAGCACTCAAAGCATAAGCATGATTACCTTTGGGAGAGGCTTGGAAACAATGTTCTTGTTCTACAGCAAGCTTGCCTTGTTCTTTCTTTGCAAAGTCAAGAACATCTATGTTATTCTCTTCAAACATCTTGGCCATGTTGTCCAATTTCTTCTTGAAGCAAGATTTCTTAGGATGAGTTCCTTTGCAGCAATAAGAACACTTGGGTTTCTCCTTCTTCATCTTCTTGGATTTGGAATCTCCATCATAATCCTCTTCATCTGACAATGTCTTTTGTTTAGGTTTGTCATTCTTCTTTGCTCCATGAGCAACAAGTGCAAAGTCTTTGGAGGGTGATTGATTCCTCATTTGGACCAGATTGTCCTTTTCTTGAGTGAGCAAAGCAATGAATGCATTCAAGGTTGGCATCTTCCACTTTGGAACTGTAAGTCTTGTAGAATGAAAAGTAGACACAAATACTGAGTATTCAGAACTCAGTTTTGACAAAATGGTAAGGATTAATTGCTCATCCTTATTCTCTATGCCACATTGCTTGAGTTGAAGCACTAGGTTCTTGAATTTTGATATGAACTCCTCCATAGAATCGAAATTACTTGGAATAAGAGAGATCAGCTCAATCTCCAACAAATGACCTCTGAGCTCGTCCTATTTTCCAAAGAGAGACTCTAGCTTTGTCCACACTTCATTTGGAGTGGATAGAGAATCAATATGGAATAGAATATCTGGAGATACAGAGAGACAAAGTAACCCATAAGCTTCATCAATCCTATTGAACCATTTGGATTTTAATGCAACAGCACCTGGCTCAGTTTCAATCCCCATAGTGACTCTATACAATCCTTTGCTCCGAAGCGGGATGATCATATACGCCTTCCAGTCAAAGAAATTGAAGGGGGTGAGAGTCACAACTTTGGCTTGATTTTGATCCATACTGATGCGCTCCTAGTGATGGAAATACCTGCAAAAAACACTCTTGGAAATTTCTTTGAATCAAACTAGCTCTGATACCATGTGAAATTTTCAATTACTAGGAACTAGATTCATAAGACAATTTCACCATGGAATATTTTAGACAATGAGAGAAGAAGAATAGAGAGAATAAATTATGGAAAACACTCTATATCTTATTCATTGATATGATAACAATATATAATACATCCTCCATGGAGAAAATCGAATTGCTTTGAAGCAATATGGAAAGAGCAAAAAGAAAAGGCTTAGAAAAGACAAAAAACCCCCTAGGTGGAAAAAGCAGTTTCCAAAACTGTGCTAGAGGCTCACGAATTTGGAAAGTATGGTATGGCAGCTCATGAGAGAGGAAAATAGGATGTATTGATAGCTTTAGAAGGTTATATATGATGTGGAGGTCAAATTGGTCAAGTGGCAAAAGATTCCAAGTTAACTAGCTTTATCTTTTCCACTAGAAAGTAGAAAAAGCAGGACAAAGCTAACTAAAACTGGATCGTGTCTTTCTAATTCAGGAATAGAATAAAATCAGACAGAATCCAAGGAAATATTATCCAGAATCTATCCAAATTCGTTTTTGTGAATGAGGATAGCATGTGGTCCACTAAAAGACAAAACTGGCCTATTCTACCTAGTCAAAACTCAGGAAATTAATCATAAATGATTAATTAATTTTATCCTAAGTCTAGAATGACATAGTGGGTTTTTTAAATGTTCCAACAAAAACTACTCATTACCTCTTTCATTTTTTGGAAGGCCTTTTCAGCCTCTTCATCCCACTTGAAATCATCTCTCTTAGTCAAATCAGTGAGTGGAGAAGTCAGCTTGGAGAACCCTTTCACAAATTTTCTGTAATAGGTGCATATCCCAATGAAGCCTCTTAATTCTGTAATATTTTTTGGTGATAGCCATTCGAAGATAGCCCTGATTTTTTCCATGTGTACCTTCACTCCTTGCCCAATAATGTGCCCAAGATACAGTAGTTCTTTCTTCCCAAATTTACATTTTGATAACTTAGCAAATAAGGACTCTTCTTGCAAATTTTTTAACACAATCTCTAATTGTTGCAAATGCTCTTTCCATGTTTTAATGTAAATGAGAATTTCATCGAAGAAAACCAAAACAAACCTTTTTAGTTGCTTGAAAAATATCCTATTTATGTATGCTTGAAATTTGGCCGGAGCATTAGTTAACCCAAAAGGCATGACAAGAAATTCAAAGTGGTCATAATGACATCGAAAAGCAGTATTTTGCACATCTTCATCTTTCATTCGAATTTGATGATATCCTGATCTAAGGTCAATTTTGGAGAATTATTTGGCCCCATGTATCTCATACATGAGCTCATCATTCCTAGGAATAGTATACCTATTCTTGATAGTCTTTTTGTTCAAGGCTCTAAAGTCTATGCACATTCTCAATCTTCCATCTTTTTTCTTCACTAGCACTACTGAAGAAGCATAAGGGGTAGAGATTGGTCTAATGAGTCCCAAATCTAGGAGTTCTTGGATAGATTTTTCAATATCATCTCTGAAATTTTTAAGATGTCTATAAGGTGGTATTTGAATGGGTGAAGTACCCTCTTCTAAAACAATGTTGTGCTCAACCCCCTTATCTGGTGGTCTACCCTGTGGAAGATCTCTAATTGTTTTTTCATATTTTTGCAAGAGTCTCTCTATCTCCTTTGGGTGTTCAAAAACCCTTATGTTTGGCTTGGGAGATGTAATATGACATTCAGCAACCCATTCTATGTCCCCATGCCTCAATATAGATCTAATACTATTGCAAGTTACTACTTGATTTGGGTAAGTGTGTCGCCGTCTCACAACCCTTAGTAACCTTTCGAATCTTGAAATTTCATCTCAGGAATTTGATAATTTATTGTATGCTGTCCTATAGAATACAACCATTTCACTCCCAAAACCACATTAGTATCAGCAACATCAACCACATAAAAACTATCAATAAAAGTATAGTTACCTACGGTGACTTGCAACTTTGGAACGCATGTTTTGCACTGAATTGTGTTGTGATCGAGAATGACAAATGTGAAGCCATCGAATGGTTCAATAGATATCTTCCTTTTCTCCACCATCTCTCCATCAATGAAGTTATGTGTGGCTCCTTCATCTACCAAAAATGAATCTCTTTGTCCTAGTACCACACCCTTGCATCAGATAGTATAATAGCGAGGTATTGCTGAAAGTACTGCCATTGTTGCTTTGTCCGGTGAAGGCTGATTTTCTTCTTGTATTTATTCTTCTACTGCTGTATCATATGCCTCCTCTTGATCTGAAATATGTCCATCTTCATCCATTCCCCCATCATATTCATCATTATAATAAAAATACTTCTATGTATTGATCCTTTCCTTTAGTACATTTGTGCCCCGGTGTCCATGGTTGAAAGCATGTGAAGCACAATTTCTTTTTTCGAAGTTCATGCCTATTTAGTCCTTCTTTTTTATTCTTTTCAAATGAATCTCTTTGCGAAGGTTTCTTATCATATGCATCTCTTTTCCAAGGTTTCTTATCATATGCATCTCTTTGCCAAGGCTTCTTTTCAAATTTGAAGTTAGGTTTGGGAGGAAATCTTGTTCTAGGAATCACATTTTGGAGATCCCTAGTCAAACTCATTACATCTTTTAATGTAGTTGGGTTGTGTGCTTTGACCAAACCTTTTAAGGGTTCAACCAAAACTTTAGTGAACAACAATACCAACCTTCCCATAGACACATCAGCCACCTTTACTGATAATTTTTGAAAGTCCATCATATAATCAGTAGGGGTCCCAGTTTGCTTCAATTGAGCTAGTTCCTTGAAAGGCAATTATGGATCTTTTTGTTCAAATCTCTCTAGTACCCTGTCAACAAATTCCCCATATTTTTTAACCTAATCATGACCCAAGGTTTTCAGGCCATGAAATCACCATTCATTGGCATCTCCTTCCAAGTGCAAAATGGCTATTTTTAATGCATCCTCCTCCACCATAGGATTTAACTGAAAATATACATCTAGTTTTTGCACCCAAGTGTTAGCAGAATTTTGAGAGGAACCATCAAAAGTAGGAAGTGACATTTTACCAATAACACAATTTAATTCTTTGTTTGTGAGTAGAGCCTTATTGTTCTCCTTTCTTTTTAGTTTATTTGCAGTAGTAAAGTACTGATCAAATGGTAGACTTCTCTTACAATCTTCACTCAAATCATTCCTTTCATTTTCTATTGTACTAAGATCCACTTGAATGTCAGGATCTTATTTGGGTATAATAAATTTAGGTGCAGTAGAACTTAGTGTGCTCTGAAATTCATCAGGTCTATTATAGGGTCCTGTGCTTGAGAAAATATGTCCACCCGTTGTCTTCTTTTCTTCTGATTGTGAACTACTAATTCCTCTTATTTCTCCTTTAAGGACTGCTAGTTTCCTAGCCATTAATTCCAATCCCTTCATCATATTTTTTTTCATGTCTTCAAAGATAGGTTTTATGACTGAAATAAATTCCCCCTTACGTTCTGCTGTTTCATCCTTCTCTCTACCCATGGTTTCAACAAAAGACTCTTCTTCTCTAACTATTTCTTCTTCAACAACACCACCTTCAACTTTTGGTTCTAAGGGTGGTGGTCTAGTTGTTTGAATTCTTGTTAATACCATTAGGTTCCAAGACCATGCTCTGATACCACTTGTAATGTCCCTTTTTAAAATTTTTATTAAAATGCCCAATTTTTAATTTTTTTTCCCAATTTCGACCTTTGACTAGTTTTGATGTCCAGGTCTCCAAATTGACCCAAATTATCCCAAATATTCTATGAGGGTGTATGAATGATATTAATACTTGAATATGAAGTCCGGGGATGATTTATTACCCTCCAAATACTTCTGCAAACTTGTTTATGATTCTGGACAAAGTATGGAATTTAACTAGCAATTTGGGGATCAAATCCCCCCGGGGTAAGTATTGAAAATGACTCTCCAAATGCCTCCAAACCCATTCGAAATTCAAAACAAAGGTAGGGGATGTATGAGGAACATTAATAAGGTCTCATATGCACCATTAATCAATTATTAAATCTGTTCTAACCTTTTCCCAAACAACAACAAAAATCCCTAATTCGACCCTTGGGGAAATGACACCAAATCTCTTCCAAATGCAAATAAACTGAGCAAAATGACTTCAAATACTTAAGTTTTGAACATGAAACTTATAACACTCATCAATGGATGTCCATTCATCATAAATATATCATAGAAACATTATTTTATTTGAAATCATCAACATTACAATGGCATACATCAATGTAGTGGGGAAATGGTCATGGTTTGCTCATTAATCATCATTTTTACATACAACCACTTGGTATTTCGACCTGATACTTTCTGAAGATCAAGAAAAAAGTATATTAATCTTATTACAATCAGAAATGGATCACAAGAAGCTCTCCCAAAGAGTAGAAGATCTAACCAAAAACACCCTCCCTCAAGGGGCAAGAATATGCCATCAAAACTGGAAATGGTTGAGGGAAAGCTCTGCACTAGAAGAAACCATGAGCTGCCTGTTGATGTATATGTAAATTCGGAATGTATTTCACACATACGTATTTTGTATTCTTATATAGATGTTATTATTCCTTTATACGGAAGTGTCGTCATTTATATTGTAAGTATCATAACTTATACTTAATGGGTTATTAGACCACCTTGTTGGGGTCGGCCCTGTATAAGTCATGTGGGTCAAAGGGTTATTAGAACACCCTAGTGGGGGTCGGCCCAGTCAGATTATGTTAAGTGGTTAAGTTGAGGCCGACCCAGTTGAGTAAAGGTCAAGTCAAGTTAGTGTATAAATAGAGAGTGTATCTCTCTCATTTTACACATTCTATTCTCTCACTCACACTTTGGAGAGTGGCGTATTTGTGGAGGAGGAGGCTCTGCTGCTAGGAGAAGACTATCTCTTGTATTCTGGTTGTATCATTTCTCTATCTATCTCTGAGGAAGTTATTGGGGTTTTTCACCTTTAAGGTTTTTCCCAAGTAAACTCTGTGTCTCTTGAGTGCTTGCATTATTGTGTCCATGATTGATATGCTGTAGATTTGATGTACATGTTGTTCTATCAGTTAAGATCCTAGATCAGATTGAAGTAAATTCTGAAAATTTGACATGGTATCAGAGCTAGCCTGAAAGAAGGCATGATATGGCATGTATGACACTTGTTGCACTTACGATGCTAGGGCTTGATATATAAAAAACTAGTCATTGTAGCACTTTCGCTATAAATCCGTTTTGGTGAAGGTTTCGGATCTAAAACATTTACAGGTCGAAGATCAGATCCCCATGTACCTTGTGTCCAAAGGAAAACCTCTAATTCGTTGTAATTTGGGATTTATGATCTGTACAATATAGGGTTTCTACTTCTTCCAGATCTGAGTCAAAATCAGGTGACCTTGGAAAAAGGTCATAACTTGCGCTAGGAAGATCCAAATAAAATTTCATAAAATGTGACAGGTAGTACACAGACTGTACTATCTCAGAAAAAATTTTCAGAGGCCGAAGTTGAACCAGTGACACGTGGCACGCCGTAAAAGTTCGCTCTCCTGTATTATCCCATAAACAGTTCACGTTACGACACTTGTCATAACTCTCTCTCATAGAATCCAATTGAGGTCAGACCTATTGGGATGGAAAGATAACAGGTCGGGCTATCTCAGGAAACTTTGTCAGACCCTGTGGATCAAAATTTTTGGAGTTACACCAGAAACAATCAGGTACATATTTCTGTCAAAACGAAATTATTTTTGAGTACCTTCATTCATGGCTTCCTGAATTTAGGGATTCAGAGAAAGTTGGAATTTTTGTAATCGGAGACCATGGATGGATGATACTCATAAAGATCAAAATTTAGATACCAAGATCAGAATTTTTGGTTGGGCAGAAGGCCGGGCTTGATCAGACCCTAGTTCAGGACTTTGATTATAAAAGTGGAAAATTAGGGCTTCTGCAAAAATGAGAATTTTTGAAATCTGTGACCACGGCTGGAAGCTCCTCATAAAAATAGAAGCTTATAGATTTCGATCAAAATTTTTGATTGGGAAGAAGAGTGGGCTTCATCAAACCCTAGTTCGAGGTCACGTCTAGCGAATCCAAAAGTTTCAAAGGCAAAATTGAGGAGCGAAACTTTGCAGTTTTCAAATTCTGAATATACCAGCTTGATCAGCTCATCAAGGCGCATATTTCTATCCTTTAGGAAGTTTGAAATTCAAAGTTTGAATTTTTGGGGTTTCTCTGACAAACCCTATTACAACTCCAAATCCAGTTCCTGCAAATCAAGTGGATTGGGTTAATCCTAGAAGAGGATGGATTGGTCACTTGCATAAGTGAAGAAGTTCATGTTTCAGAGGGAAATGAGGCTAAGGCCTTACATAAGAAGATTTCAAGAAATCTCAACAGGTATGACTCATCCAGGTATGTCTCGATATTTGTTCATGATTAAGTTTATGATATGTTTGTCTTCATGTTATTACGGTTAAAACAATCTTGATTTTAGACTTGTCGTATCACCTTAACAAAATTATGAATGCATTCATTAGGGTGTTGACACTTATGATTGTACTAATGAATTATGGTGTTGTATGAAGTTTATGTTGTCCACTAACATGAAAGGTACACCAAGAAAGACAAATCATGTTCTAGTTCAAGATCATGATGACATGAAGACAAGGATTCATCCATTGTCATGGATCACATAGAAGATCTATTTTCGAGGTATGTATAACTTGGTTCTACAATGGTTAACTTATGAGACATGCAGGTTACTAGCACAAGTCACTAAAGAGAACCAGAAGACATTATGCGGGTATGTTAGACATAACTAGCTAGCATGCTAATCCAGGTATGTTTTTCCTATATCAAGCTAGAATCCTACCTTGTGTTAGGATCGTATATTGTTGTGTTGTTGATAATGATTATTCATGAAGTCATAGGTTTGAATAATCATGGTTGTATGCATATTATGCTTCTTACCATAATTGATGATATGACTAACCAGAAGAATCATGAAGGTATAGGTTTGAATAATCACGGGTTTTATGCATATTATATCTCTTATCTTGATTGATGATTCAACTAACCAGAAGAGTTCTATGATCAAATAAGAATGTGTATGAGTAAAAGAAGACTTCCCTGAAACCTTGAATACTAATGTTTATTATCTGTGAATGATCATGAATATACATGTTTAAGATTATTGTGTTTTGATAGTATTAAGATTATACTAATAAATGTGTGATTATGTATGATACCTCAAGGATAACACAATGATGATACTAATAAGCATGCATAGTGATTAAGGATGGACGTAAGTTCAAGGATAGGTAATCCAGGAAGCAAAGATCAAGAGGGAGCACACTCCAGTTGTTCCTGCAAGAAAGCAAAGGAGCACACTTTAGTAGTTTCTGCAAGGATGCAAATATTCAGAGGGAGTTGACCACTTCTCACAATCCACATAAGAATGGAGTTGCAGAAAAGAAAAAAAGACTGAGAGGGAGTCAACCCAACAAACAAACAAAGATAAGTATTTGAATTGTCATTACTTGCATATTTTATTGTATACTGTTCAATAATGTATATACTGATGTTCCTAGAATTAGGTTGTGTATTATGCATATTAGAATAGTTGCATTGATGAACAGTATACTACTAATATGCATGGGTAAGTGGCCTATGGCACTATACAACATTCCATTGCTACTTATATAGAATGAAACCTCTTTGCTGACATGTTGGGAGTTGTGCACACTCTTAACAATGTTCTGGTAGAGATTGGAAGGCATCTAGAAAGTTACGGGATATGGATAAATGTTGTATTGAAGCATTGGCTAAGATAATTGCATGACTGTATGACATATTTCTTTATGTGTAAGAATTTGTTCTGAAAACTATGAGATGTTTTCTAATCATGCAATTTAACTTGTTGTGTAGGAAAGATCGTAAGTCATCACCTACAAAAGAAGAACTACAACATTTGTTCATCAACAAAATTATCTATTGAAGATATTGAAGTTCCCAGGATATGGGAAGAATGCCATGATCCGTCGATCATGAAGAATGATGTTTGGGATGTAGTCCCAAGACCTGAAGGGAAGTTTGTTATGACTTCCATATGGATCTATTAAGATCAATCATGTTGCAGATGGCAGCATAGAGAAATATAAAAGTGATGAAGTGGAAGATACGCCAGATGGATTTCAAGACAACCTTCTTGAATGGTGTAGTTGAAGAAGAAGTGTATGTGGAGAAGCCACTTGGTTCTGAGACACATGACAGGGAGTCATATATGTGCAGAACTTGGTATGGTAGGATAGATAGCTTTCTATCCAGTTTGGGATTTACCAAGAGTAAAGCGGATTCCAACCTTTACTACAAGGTTGAGGAAGGCAATCCAGTGATACTACTATTGTATGTGGATGACCTGTTTGTTATAGGTGAGGATAGATTGATTTTCGACACGCAGTGGAAGCTTGCTGCCGAGTTAGAGATGAAGAACTTGGGTATGATGCACTACTTCCTAGGTATGGAGGTGTGGTAGAGTGTAGATGGAATCTTCCTTGGACAAGGGAAGTATGCAGTAGATATCCTGAAGAGGTTCGGGATGATGGATTGCAAGGCCATGGCCGCACCTATGGCATCGAATCTGAAGCTTCTTTGTGATGCTTCATTTAAGCTGGTTGATGTCTCTATGTATCGTCAGATGATTGGGCAGGCAATGCTGTAGATAGGAAGATAACTTCTGAGTGCTGCTTCAGTATGGGATCAAGTGTGATCTCTTGGTTTAGTAGGAAGTAGTCCTGCGTAGCACTGAGTACAGTTGAAGCAGAGTATGTTGTGACGGATGAGCAGGTTGTAGATGTATTGACCAAGCCGTTGGCCAAAGTGCAGTTTGAGTACTTCAGAGAGAGGCTTGGTGCACTTCAGATCGAGGTTCCTTCCAAAGGGAAGTGATGAGTCCAGAAGATGCATATGCACATGAGATTTTTTGACATGGTTGATGTGTTCTCCCTTGGTCGTGATGTAATTGATGAGCCATTTTTCACATGGTGGTAGATGTGTTCTCCCATGGTGAAAACGTAAGGGCTGGAGCCTTCCCCGAATGGTGGTAGATGTGTTCTGCCATGTTGGTGGTGTAAGTGCTGGATGATGTGCATCTGGGTTGTGCTTCGTGGACGATGAGATGATCTGAAGAGGACGATGCTATGATGATCAGGAGGGTCATGGATGATGAGCATCAGGATGATGCTCCAGTTACTGCTATGTGTATGCATCATGTTGGATGTTGGATATGATCAGTTGGATCATTTATATGTATATGTATGTACGCATCATGTTGGATGCTGGATATGATTAGTTGGATCATTTATATGTATGTACGCATCATGTTGGATGCTGGTTATGACCAGTTGGATCACTTGTATGTATTTTTGTATATGCATCATGTTGGATGCTTGGACCATTTATCTGTATATGTATCAGGTGGATACATTGTATGATCAGGTGGATCATGTATGGTGATATGTATCATGTATTTGTATTTGTATCAGGTGGATACACTGTATGATCAGGTGGATCATGTATGATGATATCTATCAGGTAGATACTTAGTATGCATCAGGTAGATGCTTTGTATGATCAGGATGATCATGGATGATGAGCTTCAGGATGTTGCTCCAGATGACATGCAGCAGGATGTCGCAGTGATGATGATCAGGATGATCATGTGTACATCAGGATGATGTATGGTGAGTATCAGGTTGATACTTTATGGTCGTGGAACAGGTTGTGCAGATAAGCATGTAATTGTGCCCTGGGAGATTTGCAGATAGTCTTTCGAGGTTTTTCCTATGGCATGTAATTTGTACCCTGGGATTGGCAAATGCTCTTTTGAGGTTTTTCTTAGGAGGACATATAATTTGTGCCCTGGGAGATCTGCAGATAGTCTTTCAAGGTTTTGCTAATGGCATGTAATTAGTGCCCTGGGATATCTGGCAGATGCTCTTTCGAGGTTTTGTCCCATGGCATGTAATTTGTGCCCTGGGAGATCCGATAGGTTGAGCCGTGTGCTCATAATCAGTCCTGGGATGCTCTTTCGAGGTTTTGCCATGACCACATGTAATTTGTGCCCTAGGAGATCTGATAGGTTGAGCCTTGTGCTCGTAATCAGTCTTGGGATGCTCTTTCGAGGTTTTGTGGCGACCACATGTAATTTGTGCCCTCGGAGATCCGATAGGTTGAGCCTTGTGCTCGTAATCAGTCCTGGGATTCTCTTTCGAGGTTTTGTGGTGGGGTCACATGTAATAAGTCTTGGAGATCAGGACAGGATGAAAAAGGCCTCAGATGCTCTTTAGAGTTCTTGCTAATCAAGAGAATCTTTTAAGGTTTTGTGACGCACGTAATAAGTCCTGAGTTTTCCACAGTATGGCCAGTGATACGAAGACCTGCAGGTGGTGGGCCTACATCCAGTATGAAAAAGGACTGGCTCTGTGTTAAATTTTCAGAATTTACTTCAATCTGATCTAGGATCTTAACTGAGAGAACAACATGTACAACATATCTACAGCATATCAATCATGCAAGCACACAAGAGACACAAAGATTTACTTGGGGAAAACCATAAAGGTGAAAAACCCCAATAACTTCCTCAGAGATAGATAAAGCAATGATACAACCAACCATAAGAGATAGACACAACCTAGCAGCAGATCCTCCTCCTCCATAAGTGCGCCACTCCTCCTTGAGTGCATGTGTGAGAAGTGAGTGAGTAAATAGAGTGCCTCCCGCACTCTATTTATACTTGACTTGACTTGCCTTTTTACCTAACTCATGTAGGCTTGAACTTAACCACATAACATAATGCTGACTGGGCCGACCCCCAATAGAGTGGTCTAATAACCCTTTGACCCACATGACTTATACAGGGCCGACCCCAACAAGGTGGTCTAATAACCCATCAAGTATAAGTTACGACACTTACAATATAAATAACGACACTTCCTTATAGAGGAATAATACCATCTCTATAGGAATACAATATACATATATGTGAAATACATTCCGAAGTTACATATACATCAACACTCCCTCTTAACTAGGAAGGTATTTCTCAGCACAGTTCTTCTAGCACAAGTCATCTACTCTGGATCATCGTCACTGGATAATCGTCATCGAGTCATCATCATCGTCACTGCTGCTACTATCTCAATCAATCTCTGAATCTACTCGTCATAGGAAGTTCTACAGAGCCAGTCCTTTTTCATACTGGATGTAGGCCCACCACCTGCAGGTATTCATCATCACTGGCCATACTGTGGAATCCTCAGGACTTATTACGTGCATCACAAAACCTCGAAAGAGCATCCCAGGATGTTACGGGTACACAACTCCGACCTGTAGGATCTCCAAGGGCGCTATTACATGTGATCCCACCACAAAACCTCGAAAGAGCATCTCAGGATGTTACGGGTACACAACTTCGACCTGAAATCTCCCAGGGCACAAATTACATGTGGTCCACCACAAAACCTAGCAAGAGCATCTCAGGATGTTACGGGTACACAAATCCGACCTGAAATCTCCCAGGGCACAAATTACATGTGGTCATGGAAAAACCTCGAAAGAGCATCTCAGGATGTTACGGGTACACAACTCCGACCTGAAATCTCCCAGGGCCCAAATTACATGCCATAGGACAAAACCTCGCAAGAGCATCTCAGGATGTTACAGGTACACAACTCCGACCTGAAATCTCCCAGGGCACAAATTACATGTCCTCCCAGAGCAATGTCTCGAAAGAGCATCCCAGGCTGTTACGGGTACACAACTCCGACCTATAGGATCTCCCAGACATGCTCATCTGCACAACCTGATCCACGGCCACAGAGTATCAACCTGATACTCACCATACATCGTCCTGATGTACTCATGATCGTCCTGATCATCATCACTGCAACGTCCTGCTGCATGTCATCTGGAGCAACATCCTGAAGCTCATCATCCATGATCATCCTGATCATCACTGCAACATCCTGCTGCATGATCCACCTGATGCATACCAAGTATCTACCTGATACATATCATCATACATGATCCTCCTGATCATACAATGTATCCACCTGATACATGATACATATCACCGTACATGATCCACCTGATCATACAATGTATCCACCTGATACATATACAGATACATGGTCCCAGCATCCAACATGATGCATATACAAAATACATACACATGATCCAATTGATCATATCCAGCATCCAACATGATGCATACATACATAAATGATCCAATTGATCATATCCAGCATCCAACATGATGCATACATACATAAATGATCCAACTGATCATATCTATCATCCAACATGATGCATACATACATAAATGATCCAACTGATCATATCCAGCATCCAACATGATGCGTACATACATAAATGATCCAACTGATCATATCCAAGCAGAAACCAGAACATCATCCTGATGCCCATTATCCAGCGCTTACATCCACAGCCATGTGAAGGATCCTCCTTCCAACATGCTTGGAATGGCTTCAGCAAATGTGTCCATCACTTCTTCCTCGAAGTGTCCTCGATCTGAAGAACGCTAAGCCTCTCTCTGAAGTACTCGAAATTCACTCTGGCTAGCAGCTTCGTCAGCACATCTACAATCTGCTCGTCTGTCGCAACATATAGGAGCTTCACAGCTCCTCTCTGCACCATATCCCTGATATAGTGATATTTGATCTCTATGTGTTTCGACCTGTCATGAAACACTGGGTTCTCGGACAGCTTCACACAACTCTGGTTATCATAGAAGATACCAGTAGCCTCCAATGGGAGATCAAATAACCCAAACAGTAGCTTCCATAGCCATACTGTCTCACAACTAGCTGAACAGGCTGCAACATACTCTGCCCCAGCTGTACTCAGTGCTACACAGGACTTCTTACTTCTAAACCAAGAGATCACACCTGATCCCATACTGAAGCAACACCCAGATGTGCTCTTCCTGTTTGCAGCACTGCCAGCCCAATCTGAATCAACATAACCTTGCGGGTTAAACTTTTGATTCTCCTCATACCTGAGCCCATAATCCACTGTACCCTTCAGGTACCTCAGAACATGCTTTACAGCAACCAGGTGAACACTCCTCGGATCCATCAGGAACTGGCTCAATGTGTTCACAGCAAAGCAAATGTCTGGTCTTGTGTTCCTCAGGTACATCAAGGACCCAATCATCTGACGATACAAAGAGACATCAACCGGCTCAGATGAAGCATCACATAGAAGCTTCAGATTCGATGCCATAGGTGTGGCCATATCCTTGCAGTCCATCATCCTGAACCTCTTCAGGATCTCTACTACATACTTCCCTTGTCCAAGGAAGATTCCATATGCACTCTGCCACACCTCCATGCCAAAAACAAATAGTGCATCATCCCCAAGTTCTTCATCTCGAACTTGGCAGAAAGCTTCCGCTGCGTGTCGGCAATCAATCTATCTTTACCTGTAACAAACAGGTTATTTGCATACAAAAGTAGTATCACTGGATTGCCTTCTTCAACCTTGTAGAAAAGGTTGGAATCTGCTTTACTCTTGGTAACGCCCAAACTGGATAGAAAGCTGTCTATCCTACCATACCAAGTTCTGCACACATATATGACTACACCATGTTGTCTTGAGATCCATCTGGTGCATCTTCTAATTCATCACTTTTATATTTCTCAATGCTGCCATCTGCAACATGCTTGATCTGATAGTTCCATTTGGAAGTCATAACAAACTTCCCTTCACGTCTTGGGAATACATCCCAAACATCATTCTTCATGATCGACGGATCATGGCATTCCATTTCTTCATCCCAGATCCTGGGAACTTCAATATCTTCAATAAATAAATTTGTTGCTGAACAAATGTTGTAGTTCTTCTTTTGTAGGAGATGGCATACAATCTTTCCTACACAACAAGTTAAATTGCATGATTAGAAAACATCTCATATTTTTCAGAACAAAATCTTACACATAAATAAATATTTCATACAGTCATGCAATTATCATAGCCAATGCTTCAATACAACATTTATCCATATCCCGTAACTTTCTAGATGCCTTCCAATCTCTACCAGAACATTGTTAAGAGTGTGCACAACTCCCAACATGTCAACAAAGAGGTTTCATTCTAGATAAGTAGCAATGGAATGTTGTACAGTGCCATAGGCTACTTACCCATGCATATTAGTAGTATACTATTCATTAATGTAATTATTCTAATATGCACAATACATATCCTAAGTCTAATACCATGAGTATATACATCATTGAACAATTTTATTTAAACAAACAAATATGTAAGAAATGATAATTAAAATACTTATCTTTGTTTTTTCGTTGGGTGGACTCCCTCTGAGTCTTCGCTTCCTTGCAGGAGCTGCTGGAGTCCTAATTTGAAGTAGCTTCTTCTACACCTTTCTGTTGTGGAATGTAGAGAGATGGACAACTCCCTCTGAATATCTGCATCCTTGCATAAACCACTAGAGTGTACTCCCTCTTGATCTTTGCTTCCTGGATTACCTGTTCTTGAACTCATATTCATCCTTGGTCCCTATGCATGCTTATTAGTATCATGAATTTGTTATCCTTGTGATCTCATATAAAATCATACATTCATTAGTATACTATTAAAACACAATAATCTCAAGCATGTATAGTCATGATCATTTCAAACAGAAATAATAAGCATTAGCATTCAAGGTTTATGTAGGATTCTTATGGTTAGTCAAATCATAAGAAACATAACATGTCTAAACCTGTAATTACTCAAACCTATGACTCTTCAGGTTAGTTGAATCATCAATCAAGATAAGAGACATAATATGCATAAAACCATGATTATTCAAACCTATGACTCTTCAGGAATAATCATTATCAACAACAGTATAAGATCGTAACACAAGGTAGGATTCTAGCTTGATATAGGAAAAACATACCTGGATTAGCATGCTAGCTATTTATGTCTAACATACCCGTATAATGTCTTTTGTTTCTCTTCAGTGACTTGTGCTAGTAACCTGCATGTCTCATAAGTTAACCATTGTATAAACAAGTTATACATACCTCGTAAATGGATCTTGTATGAGATCCATGACAATGGATGAATCTTTGTCCTCATGTTATCATGATCATATGTTCTTGGACCAGAACATGATTTGTCTTTCTTGGTGTACCTTTCATGTTAGTAGACAACATAAACCTCATACAACACCATAATGCATTAGTACAATCATAAGTGTCAACACCCTAACCAGTGAATATCTTCTATCATGCATTCATAATTTTGTTAAGGTTATACGACAAATCTAAAATCAAAATTGTACTAACCGTAATAACATGAAGACAAACATACCATAAACTTAATCATGGACAAATATCGAAACATACCTCGATGAGTCATACCTGTCGAGATCGCTTGTAATCTTCTTATGTAAGGCCTTATCCTCATCTCCCTCTGAGATAGGAACTTCTTCACTTATGCAGGTGACCAATCCATCTTCTTCTAGGATTAACCCAATCCACTTGATTTGCAAGAACTGGACCTGGAGCTGGATATGGGTTTGTCAGAGAAACCCCAAAAATTCAAACTTTGAATTTTAAAGTTCTGAAAGGATAGAAATATGCGCCTTGATGAGTTGATCAAACTGGTATATTTAGAATTTGAAAACTGCAAAGTTTCACTCCTCAATTTTGCCTTTGAAACTTCCGGATTCACTAGACGTGACCCTGAACTGGGGTTTGATGAATCCCACTCTTCTACCCAATCAAAAAGTTTGATCCAAATCTCTAAGCTTCTATTTTTCTGAGGAGCTTCCAGCCGTGGTCACAGATTTCAAAAATTCCCATTTTTACAGAAGCCCTAATTTTTCACTTTCCTGATCAAAGTCCCGAACTAGGGTCTGATCAAGCCCGGCCTTTTGCCCAACCAAAAATTCTGATCTTGGTCTCTAAATTTTTATTTTTATGAGTAGCATTCAGCCGTGGTCTCTGATTACAAAAATTCCAACTTTCTCCAAAGCCCTAAATTCCGGAAGCCATGAATGAAGGTACCAAAAAATAATTCTGTTTTGACAGAAATATGTACCTGATTGTTTCTGGTGTAACTCCAAAATTTTTGATCCACAGGGTCTGAAAAAGTTTCCTGAGATAGCCTGACCTATTATCTTTCCATCCTGATAGGTCTGACCTCAATTGGATTCTCTGAGAGAGAGTTATGCCAAGTGTCGCAACGTGACCTCTTTATGGTATAATACAGGAGAGCGAACTTGTATGGAGTGGCACGTGTCATTGGTTCACTTTCGGACTCTGAAAATGTTTTCTGAGATAGTACAGTCTGTGTACTACCTGTCACTTTTTACAAAATTTTATTTGGAGCTTCCTAGCCCAAGTTATGACCTTTTTCCCAAGGTCACCTGATTTTAACTCAGATCTGGAAGAGGCAGAAACCCTATATTGCACAGATCATAAATCACAAAGTACAACGAATTAGATGTTGTCCTTTGGACACAAGGTACCTGGAGATTTAATATTCGTCCTGTAACAATTTCAGATCCGAAAAATTCGCCTAAACGAATTTATAGCGAAAGTGCTACGATGACTGGTTTTTGCTATATCAAGCCCTAGCATCGTAAGTGCAACAATTGTCATACATGCCATATCATGCCTTCTTTCAGGCTAGCTCTGATACCATGTTAAATTTTCAGAATTTACTTCAATCTGATCTAGGATCTTAACTGAGATAACAACATGTACAACATATCTACAACATATCAATCATGCAAGCACACAAGAGACACAAAGATTTACTTGGGGAAAACCATAAAGGTGAAAGACCCCAATAACTTCCTCAGAGATAGATAAAGCAATGATACAACCAACCATAAGAGATAGACACAACCTAGCAGCAGATCCTCCTCCATAAGTGCGCCACTCCTCCTTGAGTGCATGTGTGAGAAGTGAGTGAGTAAATAGAGTGCCTCCCGCACTCTATTTATACTTGACTTGACTTGCCTTTTTACCTAACTCATGTAGGCTCGAACTTAACCACATAACATAATGCTGACTGGGCCGACCCCCAGTAGGGTGGTCTAATAACCCTTTGACCCACATGACTTATACAGGGCTGACCCCAACAAGGTGGTCTAATAACCCATCAAGTATAAGTTACAACACTTACAATATAAATAGCGACACTTCCTTATAGAGGAATAATACCATCTCTATAGGAATACAATATACATATATGTGAAATACATTCCGAAGTTACATATACATCAATACTCTGTAGAACTTCCTATGATGAGTAGATTCGGAGATTAATTGAGATAGCAGCAGCAGTGACGATGATGATGACTTGATGATGATTATCCAGTGATGATGATCCAAAGAAGATGACTTGTGCTAGAAGACCTGTGTCGAGAAATACCTTCCTAGTTAAGAGGTAGTGTTAATGTATATGTAACTTCGGAATGTATTTCACACATATGTATTTTGTATTCCTATAGAGATGTTATTATTCCTCTATACGGAAGTGTCGTCATTTATATTGTAAGTATCGTAACTTATACTTAATGGGTTATTAGACCACCTTGTTGGGGTCGGCCATGTATAAGTCATGTGGGTCAAAGGGTTATTAGACCACCCTATTGGGGGTCAGCCATGTGGGTCAAAGGGTTATTAGACCACCCTAGTGGGGGTCGGCCTAGTCAGCTTATGTTAAGTGGTTAAGTTGAGGCCAACCTAGTTGAGTAAAGGTCAAGTCAAGTTAGTGTATAAATAGAGAGTGTATCTCTCTCATTTTACACATTCTATTCTCCCACTCACACTTTGGAGAGTGGCGCACTTGTGGAGGAGGAGGCTCTGCTACTAGGAGAAGACTATCTCTTGTATTCTGGTTGTATCATTGCTCTATCTATCTCTGAGGAGGTTATTGGGGTTTTTCACCTTTATGGTTTTCCCCAGGTAAACTCTATGTCTCTTGAGTGCTTGCATTATTGTGTCCATGATTGATATGCTGTAGATTTGCTGTACATGTTGTTCTCTTAGTTAAGATCCTAGATCAGATTGAAGTAAATTCTGAAAATTTAACACTGCCATGTATCTTACACCTGCAAATACAAACTCCATTAAATCTCCATGAAAGACCTGAGTGGCCTCTCCAAACACCAACTTGGATGGGAATCTTTCACCCTCGAAATTGGCTAAGGCAAGAAACTAGTCATCCACTAGCTCTCTCTTCACAAATGCAATTTTTCTCAAATGATCAAAATCCATTCTCATACTTGATTTATGTATTTTATAACCAACCTTTGCCTCCTATGGTTTGAATTCCTCCCATTAGATTCTAGATATTTACACTTAGGAAATATTCCACATTTGCCACTTGTCGCCCTAGTTCCCAACCTTCCATCTTCTCCCAATTCGAGTAGGGACCTCTTTGGCTTCTCCAACTCCTTTGACCGCCTTCTTGGAGACTATTTTTGGGGCTGACATGTCATAATGGTCAAATGTTAGAATTCAGATCTGAAATTTGTCATCGATGTCATAGATGCTTCATTATTGTTGTCATATGGGCTAGAGAATCTAGCCCAAGTGTCCACAAGATTCCAATTTGACTCTTCCTCTTCCATGGAGGTTACCATTCCATCCCAATTCGACCTAAGATGCTCAATGCCATGTGTATGAACTTACCAACTCACCCAATAATGTTTTCCTTCTCATGGATTCGAAATGGCAAGGGAGATATGCCACGTGGCAGTGAGAAATCAAGCTAGTGTGAGTCCCACACCCTCATATGTCTTCAAAACCATTTGCCACCTAGAGTTTCTCTTGAATTTATTTATTCAACCTCTTTATTAAAAACTTGAACTATTATAATGTATAAATATTATTCATCTGCTCCCTTATTACAATTCCAAATGTACCCATTCAACCTAGGGAACTGGTAGGATTTATGAGTTTGTCCTGCTATGCAATTATTTGAATGGGGACATTATAGAGGCCAAACCAAAGCTTCTTGGAGCTTCCTAATTTCATTGGGAAATTTACACTTGTATTTTTGTAAGCTTTTGGATCTAGATTTGCGAAGATCTAAAGGAATTATTTCTCCAAGTTCATTGTAAATCAGAAATAGAAAGAGCTCAACAAACAACTCCAGCGCTTGGCCCCCAATCCCCCCAGGGGGGATTCACAATTTTTTACTTTAATTTTTTAATTTTTTATTATTATCTAGATTAGTTTTCCTTATGCTTTAGTAATTAAAAAAAATCACAAAGCACACAAAAACGTCCTCAAAGGACTCATTACAATCGATTTATCCAGCTTTCATTTTTGGTGCTACAATTACAATTGTTCCTAAAATACAAATCAAAATTTACCCCCCTTTCTCTACCGAAGTACTCCACCATTTTGGTGTGAAGAAAATATACTCTTGGGGTTTAGTTTAGCTTAATTATCCACTTTCAATACTTAATAAAACGAACCCATGCTCCAAGCCTAAAGTATGCTCTTGACCGCTGTAACATAGTCTGAACAGTTTGGCTCAATCAGAAACGGGTGCAAGGAACTTAGCTTTAATAGGGAAATCCAATCGAACCAAATTCTAAGAACTCGGGAGGTTGCATGGGAAGAAACTATAGAGTCAGTAGACTACTTCAAGAAGGTTCATCCTCGCCTGGTTGGACACTTGGTGAAGCTGCTATAACACTCATTTCGAAGGGTTAGGTCTCTTTTGGGCCAAACCAAGAATTTTACCCACTCCTTAATATCCATTAATAAATTTAAAATAAACCAACAAGCCTCTTGCAATACTTTCACAACACTACACATCAAGCACTCGCATTTATTTCTCGGCACTGGTCATCTATTTTTATGGTTAAGTTAATCTGCAAAATGTCGTGAATGCATCTTTATCTTATGTGCTGTATTATTTAAAACTACAAATTGCAAATGAGGTCTTGTTGTATCATTTTTTCTCATCACATTAACTACTAGAATAGTTTTTATCCTGTCTTCATAGATTAAAAACCTTATATATTTTTCATAGGGACCACCCCCCTTGGCTTCACTAGGAGTAAGCCTAGACGAAGGAGTCGAGTAATAAGGTGACACAACACTTGACTCTCACTTGCCCCCAAGGACACACCGAGTGGCTTGAAGGTTTCATTCTGCGTTCTCCCCAGGTGTGTATTAGGCGACACCATTTTGGCACCGTTTCCAGGGATAAATCTTTTTATTCATGGGTTACGAATTTTGTTTTCTCCTTTTTGTTTTTGATTTGTTTGATGAATGTTTAGAGTAGATCTTTTTATTTTTCATCTGGCAACTCCACTAACCTTTTTTCAGTTTTGTAATTTTTCAAAGAAAAGAAAAAGAGTTGAAATTTTTGTGAGTATTTTAAATGCATATTTTTATTCTCACATGGCGACTCCATTGAAGGGATAAAACCCTTGTATCTCATATTTTGTTGAGATTTGTGTGTGTAGATGAGCCAATACAAATACATAAAAATGTTAAAGCTCATTGTTGGATAGCTTTGTTCTTTCAGTACTTGAGATTCTCCTTGATCAGTTCAAACCGAGGTCTGAATTACTATGACATGGATATTAAGAGAAGAGAAACTCGTGCTCGGATTTCCCTTGCATATCCGCCCATTGATTACTTTATAATTCCAGGCTTTCCTAATAAATTTGAGGGTGAAAAGACATCTTATCCCCTTCCTATGTTTTATCATCACGATGAGGATTATTTAACCAGATTTCATGTTATGACATTCCTTGCACGAATGAGAGAATATAACATACGCCATGAAGATCATATGATACAGATGTTTGATTTTTCTTTGCAAGGGGATGCTTCATGTTGGTTTTATGAGGGCCTTCCTGATAAATCTATTACTTCCCTCATTAACTTCTTTGAGACATTTTTGAGGCAGTGGCATATATATGATCATATTGGGCTATTTGATATTGAATTATACATTAGAAACATTCTTGCTTACTTCTTTCCTTCAAAAGAATTTCATAAGGAAGAGCTTGAGTTATCCAATGTCAATATGATGTATGACACGCCATTTTCGGAGACTCATGTTGATCCCATTGAAGAACAACATGAGGAATCAGTCATTGAAGATATTATTGAATACTCTCCTCATGTTACCTCAACAGAAAATGCTGAAGAGTGGGATTTGTTTCAAGACTATTTCAATGATGATGAGCACATTTGTACTTCTGAACCACCTCTAGAAGAAACCATTGCAGAAGCCCATATTGAAATTCACGAAGAAGTTTGCAATGTGTATAATGATGATGGTTTGGAAGGTTTCCTTCGTTGTGACCTTTTTTTATGAAAATGAGCATTATGAGAATGAAGAAGATAGATATATATTGGATCATGATATGAGTGACAAAGAGTCCCTCATGAATGACATAGATGTTAATGATGATAAATGGACATTTATAGAGAATCCCATCTATGCCATTTCTGAAGAAGTAAATGATGAGCCAAAATCCTTTGAGAGCATAATTGAGAATCCCATATATGACATATCTGAAGAAAGAGAGTTTAAGTTAGAATATCTTGATGATTTGATTGAAAATCCCATTTATGAGGTGTTCAAAGAAGGATGCATGGACCTTAAAACCTTGGGATATATTTGCATGGAGAAGGAGCATGAAATATTTTTATATAATTAGTATGAGCCATGCATGAGCATAAACAATGAAGATCTGAAGAAGCAGTGTAGTAAAGAATAAGATCAGATACACTTTCTTGAAGAGCAGTCTCAGCCATTGTCTCTACATACAGAGATTCCTTATGATTTGGAGTAACTTGGGGATTATACTTTCACAGAAAGTTACTATCAAAAGAGCCCTTCAGATCAGTATGATGAGGTACTTGGACTGCCTTATCATTTTGAGTTTTTTCTCAGCCCTATCCTGTCATGGATAGAAGAGGCCTGCAAGAGGACTTACCATGTGGGGAAGCACTTCAAAGATATATCACATACTTATGATTTCCCATCCAGCCCTCCCATCCAGAATATCCAGGCAGGTTTGCACTTTCTAATAAGCATGTCCTCTCTTTGGCTGGTAACCAGAGACAAGGTAAAAAATTATTATATTGATGACATGCTTAGATGATTACATTGGAATTCTGATTACACTTAACATTTTCCTTTATATCATGCTTAGAGTAGGAAAACAAGCTCCTCAAAGTGAGCATTTACTTTATGCATTTATTTCCAATACTTAGGAATACTAACTTTTTTCTTTAGTTAAGTTTTAGTTTTTATGAATAAAGAAAAATTGTGATTCACTGGTTTCTTCATAAAATTTGTGCCGCTGAAGGTTTTTCTTGTCCAGTTGAGATGTTTTTACAGGTTGTACAAACCAGAGATTCCGATGTTCACGCATCCTCTCCTTTCCTGAAGGCCTGATCGAGCACACGTCCCACAGTTGGAGCCAGATGTTATCAAATAAGTTGCACTTAGGTGATTTCAAGTGAGCCTATGAAGATATAACAAGTGTACTAGTTCATAATCAGAAGATCAGAAGTCCTAGCAGGCCACCCTGGCCCATTTTTTTATAATTTTTTAATAAAATCACATGTCCATGCCTTGCGGCGAAATTGTAAAAAATGCCATAACATGAAGTTTTTGTAAAGGACTCGACTTTCCTAGAACTTAGTTATCAGTCCGACTAACTAAGAGTGTTTTTTCCCTTGTCAATTATACGTTGTTGAATAAACGACATATAATTTTTGAGTTCTTCACTCGTACCTCCAAAGTTGGGGTGGTTGACATGATTTATCGGTCTTAGGAGGTTATTAGAGTTCATGTGTCAATGTATATTACCATGCTAGATATTAAAATTGATTCATATGGACACGTGCTAGGACCCCCTAAGTTTTTTGTAAATTATGAGAAAAATAATGTTTTCCCCAAAAATATACTATTTTTTAATAGTTTAATTGGAAAAATTAAAAATGTAATAAAGTATGGTTTGTGGGCACAATTTGTCAAGTGGATGCTCGTTTTATAAGTCAAAGCATTCACTAAACCCATAAACCCACTTAACCTAAGTTTTGAGTAACTATTTATCTCAGAAAATAATATTTACTCAAAAAACCCAAAAAGACCAATTTAATTGGCAAAAAAAGACATAATAAAGGCAAAGTCCCAATCCCACAGGTCAAGGAAATGTGTTGGAATCAAATCTCCTTTGATTGGAAATCAAATCAAGGAGAATATTGAGCAAATAAATAAATGATTTGATTGAATATTGGAGATCCATCAGGAGGGAGGGAGGGAGGGGGGGGGGGGGCGAATTTGTGGTTGGAGAGGTGTCAAGTGGAGGTTGAAAAGTGTCAAATGGTTGGAAAAATGTGTCACTAACCTCCCCAAACCTCTCACATGTGTCAACAAGCCTTTTCCAAGTGTATCAACTCATTTATCCAAGTGACAAAGATGATTTCTCTTGGTTTTGCTATATAATGAGGCTTCATTCTCTCATTTGAGAGAGTTGGAGTTGTGGAGAAGAGTAGTCTTGCTATTTGTAATTGTCTTATGCTTTGCATTGTTGGAATAAAGAGTTCAAGCTTTGGAGGCTCATTGGTGTAGTGTCTTTGTGTTGGATGATCATGGCCATGCATGTTTGAGGTAACTTGTATTTAATTAAATTCTTCTTGCAACTTTGTATGGTGAATATAGCTTTGGTAGGATTGTTCTCAATCGATAGGAATGAATCATTTAATAAGTTTATTTCTTGGTTCATTTTGCTCATATATACATTGAAGAATATAGATCTAGCATCTTAATAAGTTTATTATTATGCTTCTAGTTTTTCTCATACATGTGTAACTAGATCTCACAAACTTTGTCGCAAGTATCTTTCGAAATAGCTGCAGGTAACCGTGGATTGGAGTTTGAACAAGCTTGTTCTCCCTCTCTCCAAGCTTTCATGTGGCTTAGTCCAATTGCATTCCACCAAAACGTTTCTACAATTAGAACTCTATCCGGCATCAAGATCGCTTCTCCTTCTCTTTCTCCTCTTAAAGCAATATTTTCTCCTTGGTTACTTGCTAGACTTATAGATCTATGCTTTAGATTTCAATTACTAAGTAGATCTGATTTATGAGTTTATTTTATGCTTAGATCTAAAGTCCTTCTGAAGTTTTATCATAAAAAGTAGATCTAGCGAGGAAGCTATTTCATTTTGCAAGTTCTTTCAAAGTACAATTTTTATCTTGCATGTTAAATAGATTCTTTTGGGTTTAATAGATAAATTTTGCAAAGTTAAAGTGCTTCATTGGCTGCCCTCAAAAGCAAGCCAAGATCCTCAAAAGGACTTTTCCTTTTGAGTCATTTTCATTCAATTTTTTCAGGTACATTAGCTTAGATTTTTCCATAATTTTTGTAGTTGCCCAAGTCACTTTTAAAAATGATTTTGGGAATTTTCTAACACTAATTTGTTCACTATCCTAATTTTGTTTTTAGCAGGTGTTTGGACTTTAGTGGCAAAAAATCGAGTTTGAGGCCAAACCAAAGCTTCCCGGAGCTTCCTAATTTCATTGGGCAATTTACACTTGTATTTTTGTAAGATTTTGGATCTGGATCTGTAAAGATACAAAGGATTTATTTCTTCCAAGTTCATTGTAAATCATAAATAAAAAATATCAGTAGGCAATTCCAGTGCCTGGCCTCAATCCCCCCAGGGGGATTCACAACTTTTTATTTTTTATTTTTTCATTTTTTTAAAAGTTGGGGTGGTCGGCATGATTTCCGGGTATTAGGAGGTTATTAGAGTTCATGTGTCAATGTATATTACCATGCTAGATATTAAAATTGAGTCATATGGACATGTGCTAGGTCCCCCTAAGTTTTTTTTTAAATTATGAGAAAAATAATTTTTTCCCAAAAATTAGACTATTTTTTAATAGTTTAATTGGAAAAATTAAAAATGTAATAAAAGTATGGTTTGTGGGAATAATTTGTCAAGTGGATGCTCGCTTTCTAAGCTAGAGCATCCACTAAACTCATAAACCCGTATATCTTAAGTTTTGAGTAAGTATTTATCTCAGAAAATAATATTTACTCAAAAAACCCAAAAAGACCAATTTAATTAGCGCAAAAAGACATAATAAAGGCAAAATCGCAATCCCACAGATCAAGGAAATGTGTTGGAATCAAATCTCCTTTAATTGGAAATCAAATCAGGGAGAATATTGAGCAAACACATAAATGATTTGATTGAAGATTGGAGTTGCATCAAAGGGGGAGGGGGGGCGAATTTGTGGTTGGAGATGTGTCAAATGGAGGTTGAAAAGTGTCAAATGGTTGGAGAAAGGTGTCATTAACCTCCCCAAACCTCTCACATGTATCAGCAAGCCTTTTCCAAGTGTATCAACTCATTTCTCCAAGTGTCAAAGATGATTTCTCTTGGTTTTGCTATATAATGAGGCTTCATTCTCTCATTTGAGAGAGTTGGAGTTGTGGAGAAGAGTAGTCTTGATATTTGTAATTGTCTTATGCTTTGCATTGTTGAAATAAAGAGTTCAAGCTTTGGAGGCTCATTGGTGTAGTGTCTTTGTGTTGGATGATCATGGCCATGCATGTTTGAGGTAACTTGTATTTAATTAAATTCTTCTTGCAACTTTGTATGGTGAATCTAGCTTTGGTAGGATTTTTCTCAATCGATAGGAAGGAATCATTTAATAAGTTTATTTCTTGGTTCATTTTGCTCATATATGTTGAAGAATATAGATCTAGCATCTTAATAAGTTTATTATTATGCTTCTAGTTTTTCTCATACATGTGTAACTAGATCTCACAAACTTTGTTGCAAGTATCTTTCGAAATAACTGCATGTAACCGTGGATTGGAGCTTGAAGAAGCTTGTTCTCCCTCTCTCCAAGATTTCATGTGGCTTAGTCCAATTGTATTCCACCAAAACGTTTCTACAAGAACTCTATCCGGCATCAAGATTGCTTCTCCTTCTCTTTCTCCTCTTAAAACAATATTTTCTCCTTGGTTACTTGCTAGACTTATAGATCTATGCTTCATATTTCAATTACTAAGTAGATCTGATTTATGAGTTTATTTTATGCTTAGATCTAAAGTCCTTTCGAAGTTTTATCATAAAAAGTAGATCTAGCTAGGAAGCTATTTCATTTTGCAAGTTCTTTCAAAGTACAATTTTTATCTTGCATGTTAAATAGATTCTTTTGGGTTTAATAGATAAATTTTGCAAAGTTAAAGTGCTTCATTGGTTGCCCTCAAAAGCAATCCAAGATCCTCAAAAGGACTTGTCCTTTTGCATCATTTTCATTCAATTTTTTCAAGTACATTACCTTAGATTTTTACATAATTTTTGTAGTTGCCCAAATCACTTTCAAAAGTGATTTTGGAAATTTTCTAACACTAATTTGTTTGCTGTCCTAATTTTTTTTTTAGCAGGTTTTTGGACTCTAGTGGCAAAAAATCGAGTTTGAGGCCAAACCAAAGCTTCCCGGAGCTTCCTAATTTCCTTGGGCAATTTACATTTGTATTTTTGTAAGCTTTTGGATATGGATCTGTAAAGATCCAAAGCATTTATTTCTTCCAAGTTCATTGTAAATCATAAATAAAAAGAGCTCAACAGACAATTCCAGTGCCTGGCCTCAATCCCCCAAGGGGGGATTCACAATTTTTTATTTTTTTAAAAGTTGGGGTGGTCGACATGATTTCTCGGTCTTAGGAGGTTATTAGAGTTCATGTGTCAATGTATATTACCATGCTAGATATTAAAATTGAGTCATATGGACATGTGCTAGGTCCCCCTAGTTTTTTTTTTAAATGATGAGAAAGATAATTTTTCCCCCAAAATTAGACTATTTTGTAATAGTTTAATTGGAAAAATTAAAAATGCCATAAAAGTATGGTTTGTGGGCATAATTTGTCAAGGGGATGCCCGCTTTCTAATCCAGAGCATCCACTAAACCCATAAACCCACTTATCCTAAGTTTTGAGTAAGTATTTATCTCAGAAAATAATATTTACTCAAAAAACCCAAAAAGATCAATTTAATTGGCAAAAAAAAACATAATAAAGGAAAAATCCCAATCCCACAGATCAAGGAAATGTGTTGGAATCAAATCTCCTTTGATTGGAAATCAAATCATGGAGAATATTGAGCAAATAAATAAATTATTTGATTGAAGATTGGAGATCCATCAAAGGGGGGGGGATTTGTGTTTGGAGAGGTGTCAAGTGAAGGTTGAAAAGTGTCAAATGGTTGGAGAAAAGGTGTCATTAACCTCCCCAAACCTCTCACATGTGTCAACAAGCCTTTTCCAAGTGTATCAACTCATTTCTCCAAGTGTCAAAGATGATTTCTCTTGGTTTTGATATATAATGAGGCTTCATTCTCTCATTTGAGAGAGTTGGAGTTGTGGAGAAGAGTAGTCTTGCTATTTGTAATTGTCTTATACTTTGCATTGTTGGAATAAAGAGTTTAAGCTTTGGAGGATTATTGGTGTAGTGTCTTTGTGTTAGATGATCACGGCCATGCAAGTTTGAGGTAACTTGTATTTAATTAAATTCTTCTTGCAACTTTGTATGGTGAATCTAGCTTTGGTAGGATTTTTCTCAATCGATAGGAAGGAATCATTTAATAAGTTTATTTCTTGGTTAAATTTGCTCATAGATGTTGAAGAATATAGATCTAGCATCTTAATAAGTTTATTATTATGCTTCTAGTTTTTCTCATACATGTGTAACTAGATCTCACAAACATTGTTGCAAGTATATTTCGAAATATATGAATGTAACCGTGGATTGGAGCTTGAAAAAGCTTGTTATCCCTCTCTCCAAGCTTTCATGTGGCTTAGTCCAATTGCATTCCACCAAAACGTTTCTACAAGAACTCTATCCGGCATCAAGATCGCTTCTCCTTCTCTTTCTCCTCTTAAAGCAATATTTTCTCCTGGTTACTTGCTAGACTTATAGATCTATGCTTTAGATTTCAATTACTAAGTAGATCTGATTTATGAGTTTATTTTATGCTTAGATCTAAAGTCCTTTCGAAGTTTTATCATAAAAAGTAGATCTAGCTAGGAAGCTATTTCATTTTGCAAGTTCTTTCAAAGTGCAATTTTTACCTTGCATATTAAATAGATTCTTTTGGGTTTAATAGATAAATTTTGCAAAGTTAAAGTGCTTCATTGGCAGCCCTCAAAAGCAATCCAATATCCTCAAAAGGACTTGTCCTTTTGGATCATTTTCATTCAATTTTTTCAAGTACATTAGCCTAGATTTTCCCATAATTTTTCTAGTTGCCCAAATCACTTTTAAAAGCGATTTTGAGAATTTTCTAACACTAATTTATTCGCTGTCCTAATTTCATTTTTAGCAGGTTTTTGGACTTTAGTGGCAAACAATCGAGTTTGAGGCCAAACCAAAGCTTCCCGGAGCTTCCTAATTTCAATGGGCAATTTACACTTGTATTTTTGTAAGCTTTTGGATCTAGATCTGTAAAGATACAAAACATTTATTTCTTCCAAGTTCATTGTAAATCATAAATAAAAAGAGCTCAGCAGGCAATTCCAGTGCCTGGCCTCAATCCCCCCAGGGGGGGGTCACAATTTTTTACTTTTTACTTTTTATTTTTTAATCTAGATTAGTTTTCCTTATGTTTTAGTAATTAAACAACATCACAAAGCACACAAAAACGTCCTCAAAGGACTCATTACAATCGATTTATCCATCTTTCATTTTTGGTGCTACAATTATAATTGTTCCTAAAATACAAACTAAAATTTACCCCCCTTGCTCTACCGAAGTACTCCACCATTTTGGTGTGAAGAAATGATACTCTTGGAGTTTAGTTTAGCTTAATCATCCACTTTCAATACTTAATCAAACGAACCAATTCTCCAAGCCCAAAGTATGCTCTTGACCGCTGCAGCATAGTCTGAACAATTTGGCTCAATCAGAAACGGGTGCAAGGCACTTAGATTTAATAGGGAAATCCAATCGAACGAAATTATAAGAACTCGGGAGGTTGCATGGGCATAAAATATAGAGTCAACATGCTACTTTAAGAAGGTTCATCCTCGCCTGGTTGGACACTTGGTGAAGCTGCTATAACACTCAGTTCGAAGGGTTAGGTATCTTTTGGGCCAAACCAAGAATTTTACCCACACCTTAATATCCATTAATAAATTTAAAATAAACCAACAAGTTTCTTGTAATACTTTCACAACACTACACATCAAACACTCACATTTATTTCTCGGCACTAGTTATCTATTTTTATGGCTAAGTTAATATGCAAAATGTCATGAATGCATCTTTATCTTATGTGTTATATTATTTAAAACTACAAATTGCGAATGAGGTCTTGTATCATATTTTATCATCACATTAATCCTAGAATAATTTTTATTATGTCTTCATAGATTAAAAACCTTAGATATTTTTCATAGGGACCACCCCCCTTGGCTTCACTAGGAGTAAGCCTACATGGAGGAGCCGAGTAATCAGGTGACACAACACTTGACTCTCACTTTCCCCCAAGGACACACTGAGTGGCTTGAAGGTTTCATTCCACGTTCTCCCTAGGTGTGTATTAGGCGCCAACAGTAGCCAATATTTGTACATGAAATTTTTTACTTGAAGTGATTGTGGTTCCCTATACAAATTAAAAAGGAATCTAAAGAAATACCTACATATGTTGATAGAATCACCACAATTAAATAGTTGAAACCCTAATCTAATTGATAGAAACGACACTCAACAACCAAAATTCAGGAGTTCAACATATCGTCAAGTTGTTGTTGAAGCAAAAAACCCCACGGTTGATCCATTCATTTTGGCCAAAGCTTTCCATCCATCCGTTTGGGGTATTGTGGATGATATCATTTAGTTTTTGGCATTTTGTATTATATCATTCAATTAAATAGTTGAAACCCCAAATTTATTTAGTTTCCACAGTTAATCGAGTAGATAGAATCACCACCATTAAATGGTGGAAATCCTAATTTGTTTCAGTTACACTAAGGGGCATCTATGATCTATTGATCTATGTCTTTAGATGGAGATTTGAGTTATGATCAAATGTCCCTCTAAATTGAAATCTATGCATTGAGAAATGCAATATGATCTAATAATATTATTAAGATGCATTGATTTCGGTGATATTACATTTCATACCATATCATTCTTGGATTGCTTTGATTTCAATAATGTTTTTTTTAGTATTGTTAAGATACATTGCTTACACTGATGGACATTATGATCTATTGATATGTCTTTAGATGGATATTTGTGTTATGACCTAACACCTGTGCATTAAGAAATGCAGTATGGTAATTTAATAGTGTTGTTAAAATGCATTGATTTTAGTGATATTACATTTTGTATGTTATAATTCATAGTTGAAACTCTAATTTGATTCAATTACCGTAGTTATCCAAGTAGATATAATTACCACATTTAAATAGTCAAAAACCTAATATTATTCAGTTACAACAGAGATCCGAGTAGATCAAATCACCACATATAAATAATTGACACCCTTAAATGATTTATTTACAATTTTGACTATATATTGTCATCTAATATTATAATGTGGTAATTCAGTAGTCAAAGTTTGTACATGGAATCTTTTACTTGAAGTAATTTTGGTTGGGTATCTTTGCCCTGTACAAATTCAAAAAGAATCTAAATAAATACATACAATTGTAGATAGAATCACCACAATTAAATAGTTGAAACCTTAATCTAATTAATAGAAACAATACTTAGCAGCGAAAATACAAGAGTTCAACATATCGTCAAGTCATTATTGGAGCCAAAAACCCCACAATTGATCCATTCATTCTGGCAAAAGCTTTCTATCCATCTGTTTTGGCCATTTTGTACGATATCATTAGTTCTGACAATTTCGTATGATATCATTCAATGAAATAGTTGAAACCCTAATATTAGTCAGTTTCCATAGTTAACCACGTAGACAAAATCATCACTGTTAAATGGTGGAAACTCTATTCTGATTCAGTTACACTAAAGGAAATTTATGTTCTATTGATCTATGTCTTTAGATGGATATTTTCATTATGATCTAACATCCACCTAATTAGAAATCTATGCATTGGGAAATGCAACATGATCTATAGTATTTCTAAGATGCATTGATTTTAGTGATATTGCATTTTGTATGATATCATTTAGTTAAATAGTTGAAACCCTAATATGATTCAATCACCACATTTATTTGAGTATATAGAATCACCATAGTTAGCCAAGTAGAATGACATATATGCTCTATTCATTAGGTCATTATTGGAGCCAAAATTCCCACAGTTGATCCATCTGCTCTAGCCATTTTGTATGATATCATTTAGTTAAATAGTCAAACCCTAATTTGATTCAGCTACTATAGTTAGCCGAGTAGATAGAATCACAACATTTAAATAGTAGAAACCCTAATTTGACTATATATTGACATCTATATTTTAATGTGGGAATTTAGTAATCAAATTTTGTTGCATTGCTTTGATTTAATGAATGTTCATTCTTACTATTGTTAATATGCATTGCTTAAAACGAGGGACATCTATGATATATTAATCCATGTCTTTAGATGGAAATTTGCAGAATGATCTAACATCTCTCTAATTTGAAATTTGTGTATTGGAAAATGCAATATGATCTAATAATATTGTTAAGATGCATTGATTCCATTGATGCTACATTTTGTATGATATCATTGAGTTAAATACGCATATAATTTATCATTAAAATTAATAGAAGAAAATGTTACAATGATACAAATGAGGAAAAATTCCATTGAAACTTGCTTGGGGGTTCAATCCATAAGTCACAAGGATTAGAGAAAACAACTATAAATATTGGAAATAAAGACAGAAAGGCTCTTCGAGACATTTAAAACAATATTTTGAAATAAGGGCGAATGGTGTTCCAACTCAACCTCCTTTCACATATGATCGATACGAGAAGATGGAAAAAGGGGTAGTAGTGGCTTTAAGAAAAACAAAAGAAATTGAAATTGATCACTTTTTAATATATATGCAATTTATCATTAAATTTCATTGCATTCTTTCACATGTATTATCACTAAACTTGATTATTACTTTATTACAATTCATCATTTTGATCGTGTATTTTTTTTTAATTATGGATGAGATGATTTCAATGTGGTAATGTTGGTTTAAGCAACATTGTTTTGATGTGGCCATGCGATTGGAACCAACATATATCCATATTAAATCTGGCTCTATCAAGCGTTGGGAGGGATCAAATCCCTTGAGGTTCAAACCTTTCCTCAAGTTTAGGACTCTAAAAGGGGTTTGCATCTCAAGGGATTCAATCCCCCTCAGTGCTTGATGGAGCCAGAGTTAAGATGGATCTATGCTAGTGATAAATTGAAAGTCTTATATTTAGCTATTGAGTCTAATAAAGTGATTCTTTTATACATAAGTGAGCTAGACTAATCTCAACCATACATGTCATCGCGAGATTAAAGTTTTAGCTCAAGTATAAAGGGAAGTCAAGGTAGAGGGTTAATGCACATTCATTTTCACTCAAAGACAAGTTTTATTGGGTGGTGATTTTATTCATATGTGAAACATAGTTAGAGCACCGGAGAGGAGCCACAGTCAGAAATTAAGTAGAGAGTAGCAAGCAGGTCCGTATAGGACAAATTCATACAATTGTATAGATCTATACAAAACAAGTTCGTACAACGGTATCACCATGTTGTATAATAAGCATCAAATAGTGGGAAATTTTCTTAGTTTTGGAAGGCATATTTTTCCTTAGTAAGTGTGAAGATCTATTTTGTTTGGGTGTATCGCACAAATGTTAATTTGGTAGTTGCAGTGGTTTCCTTGTAAGCTTTGAATTGTTAATGAAAAAATTATTTGAAGGAGTAAATTACTTATGTATTGTGTTTATGCTTCCGTTTATTTTTGAGCTATACGTGTGATTATTGATATGTAAAGAATTTAATTCTTGCAATTAAATATCAACTTTGTTTAATTGAGAACATACAGACAATAGTCACCTAGGGTTTGAAAAATTCACATAATATCAAAGCATCTTTGATTGAGAGGATTTGAAGAGTTTACAATAGTAGATCAACTACTTGAATCAACTATTGAGAATCATAACTAGCAGTTAGAGGGTTTCAAAGGTAGTGCTTATCAATTTTGGGAGTTTGTATGTAAATCAAAGATGACATCAACTAGCCTCAAGTTTGAGAACATATTGGAAGGTGCTTCGAATTTCCTAACATGGAAAGTCACAATAACTCTTTTATTAGGAGAATGATCTTTGGGACATCGTCAAGTATGTAGTAACTGTATCAATAGATCCACAGGATTTGGAAATTCACAACAAGAAATAAGTTAAATCCAAGCGAATGCTCATGGATGCTATAAAGGATCATTTGATCCCTCATATATCCAAGAAGAAGATGATGAAGGATTTCTTTGATGACCTGATTAAACTTTACCAGAGTGAAAATATAAATAAGAATATGACATTGCATAATAGGATTAGATTTGTAGAGATGAACGGATCATACACCATCACCAGTTTTATGATAAAGGTTAAATAGATTCATGATCAACTTGCAGCAGTTGGGGTGAAGGTTGGAGATAAAGAGCTAGTGAACCGAGCACTGAATGGGTTTCCATATCAATGGAAAACATTTGTCCAAGATGTTTGTGTTCATGAGAATCTTCCCTTATGGGAAAGACTGTGGGGCGACTATATTCATGAGGATATTTAGATGGAGTCAAAGGCCAACAAGCAAGGAAGTGACAATGACCATGCCTTATTTGGTCAAGAAAATAAGGGAAAAGCTAAATGACCCAACAAGTGTAAGGTAAAGAATGAAGACTCAACCTCATAGCTAGGGAAGAAGGACTTGGGTAAAATCAAGTGCTGCATATGTCATAAACATGATCATCATGCATCATAGTGTCTGGATAAAAAGAAGGGTAAAGGGAAGCCATAGCAAAATCAGGTAGAAGCCTCAACTAAAAATAAGATGAATGAGTTTGCCTCCAAGTTCGAGAAGGATTTATTGATGGTACCTTGCCTTTCTTCTAACACGATTTCAAATAACATTTGGTAAGTGTATAGTGGATCATCTATGCCTATGGAATCAACTCAAGAGATATTTTCAAGTCTAATAAAGCACATCTAAGGAGTTGAGGTTGATCTTCATGATGATGCCAATAATCTAGTAGTAGGAGTTGGTACCATTCCTTTCCAACTCTAGCAAGCCAATTCTTTAGACTTTGTTGATGTGTTGTTTGTTCTAAGTCTCAAGAATGCTTTTCTTTCAGTTTTGGTCATGGAAGATAATGGATTTGTAGTAGATTTCAAGAACCAACGAGTCGTTATAATACCAAAGGAGTCTAGCCCAAGATCAACTCAAGTGATTGAGGTTAGAAAAATAAATTTATACTGGTTATAGGGTGATTTTTTTCAAGCCCTAATGCATAACACATAGATCTTGTGTGAGTTATCGCACAAGAGGATGGGGAGGATGGGGGACCTACATTACAATGCATTTCCTATTCTAAGGGATACAGTCACAAGTCTTATAGAATTCAACATTTAGTAGCAGGGTGTGTGCAGAGGGTGCACATTTGGCAAGCATGCTAAGGCCAATTTGCCAAGTAGTGAGCAGAGGTCTAAAGGGATCCTAAAACAAGTGCATTCATTTGGGTGTTGAGAAATGTCACTAGAATCAATTATATGAACCATGTACTATGTTTTATTCATTGATGAATTTTTTCAAAAAACTTGGATCTACTTCCTAAAGACCAAGGATAAGGTCTTTAGCAAGTTTCATGAGTTCAAATCTCTAGTGGAGAATTAGATAGGGAAGAAGATAAAAGTTTTGAGATCGAACAATATGGGTGATATACCTCCAATGATTTCAAGGATTTATACAAGGATGTACATGGATCAAGAGAGAGTTCAATGTTCCTTACAACCCACAACAAAATGGGGTTTCAAAATGAATGAATCGATCTATCATAGGTGCTAGTAAGGCCATGATACATGACTAGGATTTGCCAATGTTCTATGGGTAAAATCATGCAATACAACAATCTACATCCAAAACATGTGTACTAATGGGATTTTGGAGGACAAGGCAGTAGAGGAGGCATTCACTGGTTTTAATATAGAGGTGAGCCATTTTCGCATCTTTGGTAGTCTAGTTTATATCCATATACTAGTCGAGAAGAGGACCAAGTTGGATCCATCCAACAAGAAGGGTTTGTATTGGTTATAATGAGACTTCAATGCCTACAAGATGTATATTCTAGGGGAGAGAAAGATAGCTGTAAGAAAGGATGTAAAGTTTGAGGAAGAATTTTCATCTAGGAAGTCTCATGAGCCTATGCCAATGATAAAGTATGAGGAGCAAGAAGCTTTGAAAGTTGAGTCAGGGTCACCAATGAATTCTAGTTTGGGGCTGCATTCTTTAGGTGCAGAGAAGGAGCCACCAACTCCTACTATCTTTTTTAGGAGACCTTGATGGTTCACTTAGATATTTAGGGATGCTCAGGAGCATGTTAAGGCTCATAGGACCACATTTAGGGAGATAAAACCTTTGAAGACGTTTCCAAACTACATGGAATTAATGATCAACATAATAGATTTTGAGCCTTCCAGTTTTCAGAAGGAAATCAACCAATAGGTTTGGAGTGATGGCATGGTGAAGTACACTTCCATCATTAAGAATGATTTATGGAACATTGTGCCCAGACTAGAGGGGAAATCAATAATGACTTCTAGGTGGCTCTACAACATCAAGCATGCAATAGATGGAGAGATAGAGAAGTACAAAGTGAGGTTTGTGGATAGAGGGTTCTCCCAGAAAGGGGGAGTAAATTACAATGATAAATTTTCTCTAGTTTAAAGGTACACTTTTATTAGAGAAGTTATGTATTTAGTTTATGTTATGGGATGGATGATACATTATATGGATGTGAAGAAAAATTTCTGCAATGGGATAATTGATGAAGAAGTTTACATAGAGAAAATTAGGGCTTTGAGGTAAGTGGAAAGGATTCCCATGTGTATAGGTTGAAAAAGGAATTGTATGGACTTAAGCAAACACCAAGAGAGGGGTATTCTAGGATTGATGGATACCTAATAAGTTTGGGATTCACAAAAAGCGAAGCAGATCCCAACTTATATTTCATATTTGTTGAGGATGATCTACTTATTTTGGTGTTGTATATAGATGACTTGTTTCTTACAAATTTAGAGAAGTTCATTGTAGGGTGCAAAGTAGATATGGAAGTTCAGTTCGAGATGAAGGATATTGGCATGCTGCATTACTAATTTGGGTTGTAGGTTTGGCAGAGACCAGGGGATATTTTCCTTGGGTGCGTAAGTATGCAGTTGAGACCTCGAATATATTTAAAGTGGAGGAATGCAAAATTGTGGCCACACCTTTGATCACTAATATGAATAAAATACCAAATTTAGATTAGATTCCACGTTGTACATGCAACTGATAGGTTCATTGATGTATTTGGTTAACACTAGGATATATATATGTTTTGTAGTGAACACCTTGAGTCAATGCATAATGGAGATAAGTTAGGAGCATTGGGTAGCAAAAAAAAACGTGCTCAACTACTTGAGGGGCACAATAGAGTATGAGTTGAGATATCTTGGAGATGGTGAGGTGAAGTTGCAAGGATATAGAGACTCAGATTAGGTAGGTAGTGCATCGGATAGGAAGAGAACCTCAGGGTGCTGTTTTAGCTTGGGATCAACAATTATATGGAAACTCAACTCAGTAGAGGTAGAGTATATGGAAACTAGTATTGCTAGTTGTGAAGTCATCTGGATTCGCAATTTTCTTCCATGATTATTTGATTAGGGTTGGATCCCATGGTGATTTACTGTGATAATCAGAGTTGTATCAAACTCTTTGAGAATTATGTGTTTCACGAAGGTCCAAGCATATTGAGATTATATATAAATTCATTTGAGACACGATTCATAAGGGAGTGCTAAATATCCAGTATGTACCCATAGATAAAGAAGTTGATGATATTTTGACTAAGCTTTTAGTAAAAGGGAAGTTTGAAGAATTTATAGACAAACTTGGATTGGTGCATAATTTCTTCCTTGCTAAGAGGGAGTGTTGAAGATTGTAGTTCATATAGGAAATTTTGCATAGGTTTAGTGTCAAATGCGTTGGAAGTAGTTAGAGTAAAAATTATTTTATAATTCACTTTAGTGATAAAATAAAAGTCTTATATAATTAATTGTTGAGTCTAATAAAGTCCATTTTTATACATTTGTGATTTAGACTAATTTCAACTGTATATTTAGACTAATTTCAACTGTATATAATTAATTGTTGAGTCTAATAAAGTCCATTTTTATACATTTGTGATTTAGACTAATTTCAACTGTTTTTGGTAGATTAGAGTTTCAACTAAAGTATAAAGGAAAGTTAAGGTAGAGGGTTAAGTTATTTATTTTCAATCAAAGAGAAGTTTATTGATAAGTGATTTTATTTATCTGTGAATTAGAATTAGGGCACCAGAGAGGAGCCAAACTTAGAAAATAGGCAGAGAGTAGCACGCAGGTATGTATAGTTGTATGAATTAGGTTCATACTTTCGTACTAATAGACTGCCTTGTAGGGAACAATGAGCGGGCAATTTTCTTGGTTTTGGAAGGCATATTTTCTCTCAATAAGTGTGCAGATCTAGTTTGTTTGGGTGTACCATATACCTGTTAGCTATACAATTGTGGAGTTTTCCTTTTAAGCTTTGAATTGTTAATAAATCCTTGATTTAAATGAGTAAATTATTTGTGTATTGTGTTTATGTTTCCACTATTTATTTTCTAGTTACATGTGTGATTGTTGCTATATGAAGAATTTAATTTTTGCAATTAAATAACAACTTTGTTTAGTTGAAAACATAATTATAGTAATCACCTAGGATTTGGAAAATTCATACAATATACTCATTTATGAGTTATATTTGTGTGAGAAATATATATATTTTTATCAAAGTTTTGAGATTTTTATTCTTCTAATTTTCTGTTTTTAGTACACAAACATTATAGAAATAATGAACTTTACAATCCCTTTGATACTAAGTTTTAGAATGCACCTTGATGTAACTATTAATTCCATGAGTGGATAAAATCGAGTATTAATCATGCAAAAGAATTTGTCCATAAAATATCCCCATGTCAAGTTTTCGTTTACTTTATGCTCATCATAAATATAAAGTATTGATCATTAGACATGTTACAGACTATCTGAAAATACATAAAATATCCCCATGTCAAGTTTTCGTTTACTTTATGCTCATCATAAATAAGAAGTATTGATCATTAGACATGTTACAGACTATCTGAAAATATATAAGGTTGTAGAAATATTTTCAAGGACATGTCAACTATTGTTGTTATCCTCTTATACATGATTTAATTTAAATTAGTAGGATAGAATAGGATATGGATTCTATGTAAGTATAATTCATTAACGAGGAAATTTGGTCCAAGTGTGTCTGTTTTTACAAAATTCAAGCAATTTATCACAATTTAAAGTAGCTATTCTATTATAAATGGTAGCCTTATCATCATTGTAGGTTATTTAGTTTGTTTGGTTGTGAAGCATTTAATGAAGTTGATGGTGGTCTGGTAGTGTAATAATATTAATATTATGGTAATTCTTAGTAAATATGAGTTTATATTTAAATAAATAAAAATACATTAAAGTGTGATTTAAATTAATAAATAAAGTTAAATGGGAAATATGTTATATAACTTCTTCTCTTCTTCACTTGTATAAATGTAGGAAGACTTATTCTATGCACTTAACAAAATATTTGATGGTTTTCTCTTCTATTGTGTACAATTCTCTTTCTCATCTTCTGTTTTATTTTCTTGATATATATGGTATTAGAGACTGGTTGTGAAATGTAGGCTGAAAGCTAGTGAAGATCCTAGGGATTGGCTTGTTTAGTGATGGTCCTAGGAAATGCATTCAAGATCAAAGAGAAGAGGAGGATGTAATTTGCACATGTTATACAAATTTTTTGAAGAGCCACAAGTGTTAAAGGGCTATACAAATTTGTTTCTTTTTTCATTCTTTCCAAGTTGTACGAATTTGAATTTTTTGCAGGTCATACGTTTGTAGATCATGCAAATTGTAAGCATGCCATATAGAATTCAAAGAGGTTAGACTTAAAAGAGTTGTACAGAATTTTGTAGAGTGAATGGAAACAATGGATGCTATCTATTTTTGAGTATAGATGTTTGGACACGTCGATTTCTAGAAAGGAAGTTTGGAGTGAAATTGACAAAGATGGCTATACAAAATTTGATTCCAAGAATAGAGAGGTCATCATGCTCATTAAAATCTGTGTCACGGATGAGATGCTTCTTGTAGTTTAGAATGGGCACCATATGTTTACCATTTGATAGATTATACATAACTTACATACGACTTCTGATAAAGGTAGAGCCTTTTTATTAAATAACATTTTATTTTCTATTAAGATGGAAGAACATTATTATGTTCTAGATCATTTATTGCAGATTAAAGATATTAAAGATTGGTTAAAGGATATTGATATGAAGATGGTAGAGTAAGATCTTGTTATCATAACATTAGAGAGTATCTTTTCCTTTGAAAAATTTATTGAGAGATTGAATATCACTTTAAATGATGAGATAACATTTGACCAACTTAGCAATAAGATTTTGTAGAAAGATAGGTGAAGGAAGCAATTTGGAAACAACAATTTTTATGGTGCTTTAGAGGTAGCCTTGACAATGAATTTTAAAAGAAAAGGTAAGGGTATATAGACTACAAGAGGGAAGAAAGAAAGCGAGAAGGTCAATTATTCAAGTAATCTGAAAACCAAAAAGATTCTTAAATTCTTTTATTGTGGCAATATTGGTCATAAAAGTAAATTTGTTGAAAGGAAATTTGGGATGAAAAGCACAAGTTAGGGAGTACTCAACATGATTAGAATCAAGCCAATGTGGTTGAACATAGTGAAGAAGATTAATGCTATACCTTTATGGGAATAAGGAGGCCCATGCAAACAACACTTGCTAGTATATTGATTCTGATGCCTCTTTCCATTTCACTAATAGGAATGGGTGTCTTGATTTTAAGGCAAATAAGATAGGTTCAGATTATGTGATTTTTGGTGGCAGGGAAGAATATAAAATTGTTGGTAAATGAAATATACATATTGAAATGTAAGGTGAAAGAAGATCTTGTCTTTTTCCTTTGAAATTTTTATTGAGAGATTGAATATCACTTTGAATTATGAGCTAACATTTGACCAACTTAGCAATAAGATTTTGTAGAAAGATAAGTGGGGGAATCAATTTGGAAATAATAGTGGCCATGGTGCTTAAGAGGATCCTTAACAATGAGTTTTAAAGGAAAAGGAAAGGGTAGAAAGAATACACGTGAGTAGAAATAAAGCAACAAGGTAATTGTTTCAAGTAGTTTTAATACCATAAATATTTTAAATGCTTTTACTATGGCAAGCTTGGTCATAAAAGAAAATTTGTCGAAATAAAATTTGGGATGAAAAGCACAAGTCAGGAACTAGTCAACATGATCAGAAGCAGGCCATTGTGGTTCAACATAATGAATAAATTAATGTTGTGTATTTATGGGAGTAAGGAGGCCCATGCAAACAACAATGATTGGTATATTGATTTTGGTGTCTCTTGTCATTTCACTAATATAAATTGATGTCTTGATTTTAAGGCAAATAAGATAGGTTTAGGTTCTGTGATTTTTGGTGGTGGGGAAAAATATAAAATTGTTGGAAAGGGAAACATGTAGATTGAAATGCAAGGTAAAAGGATGCCCTTCCTTAATGTATTCCTTGTTCCCGGTTTGGATAAAATTCTTTTTATCAGTGAAATTATGAAACATAATCTTCATCTCGTTGTGATTTTTAGTAACAAGAGATGAAATTCTGTTCATAAATATAATAAGAAATTAATTGGTCTGGCTGTTGAAGATAATGGGATTTTTCTCTTAGTGAGTACTAATTCGGTCTAGGAACATGCGTTAATGGATAACAGTGGAAAATAAAAATGTTTGCTTTGGCATTAGAGGTATGGTCATCTCAATTTGCGTTATTTCTCTCTTTTTAACTACTAAAAAAATAGTCGATGGTTTCCTAGATACTCTGGATTTGGAGAGCCAAAATGCTTCTTGAATTAATTAATGTTAGACTAATGAAGACAATATCATTCTTTGGTGCAATGTATTTTATTATTATTTGTAGATGATTTTCAAAAAAAGATGTCGGAGTGTTTCCTAAGTAAAAAATCAAATGCTTTTTCTAAGTTGTAAGAATTTAAAGAAATGTTATACAAATAATAAGGGAGGGGCCTCAATGTTTTAGGATTGATAATGGTGGTGAGCGTCGTTCTCATGATTTCAATAACTTTTATAGTAAAAAAGGCATACAATATACTACAATTATAATCCACAACAAAATGAAGTTGTAAAGAGAAAGAATCACACTATTATGAAGATGGCCAAGTGAACAAAAAACATATTCCATTAAATTTGGATTTGGAATTATACAGTGGATTTAGAATTTACAAATTTAGCAAGATTGAATTTTTTCACAATGAGGAATTACAAAATTACTTGATTCACTACTTTGAATGTATATATTGACATTTTTTATTATAAAGTTATCATTATAAAGCTATAAAAAGTAAAATTTATATAAATTTGAATCAAATATTCCAATTCTTATACTTGGATTCCTTCTATCATTTTTATTATTTATAATTTGTATTAAAAACAAAGTTGATCAAAGTTTAATTCATGAATAATAGATTCTGTGAGAAATTTCTTAGCTGATAAAATTATTTAATGACATTGATAGTGCCTGTTACTATTTTTTTATAAACTAGAAGTTATATTAATAGAAAATAAAACAATTACATACTAAAAGATACACAACTAGAGCTTCCATGGTTGGCTTGCGAAAATGGAACCAAGCCAGCTAGTGGAAAGCTCATATTGAGTCAAAATAACACCAAGGTACAAAGCTAGAGCTTCCATGGCTGGCTTTCAAATATGGAACCCCACCACAACAACTGCCCAACTGAACCCACCACATAATCTGATTGCAAAGGTTCTCATTATCTGCTTTGCACAGGGTGGCTAGGATCCATAAGCGTATGCGGCTCCCAACACCCTCGACTTCCTTGGCTTCTAGTCTCCAAATAAAGAACCACTCGTTTCTATTGCTAGGCATAATGATGCTCTCCCAGTCCAGAAATCTCGACTTATTATCATGCCAAAAACAAATAGTGCATCATCCCCAAGTTCTTCATCTCGAACTTGGCAGAAAGCTTCCGCTGCGTGTCGGCAATCAATCTATCTTTACCTGTAACAAACAGGTTATTTGCATACAAAAGTAGTATCACTGGATTGCCTTCTTCAACCTTGTAGAAAAGGTTGGAATCTGCTTTACTCTTGGTAACGCCCAAACTGGATAGAAAGCTGTCTATCCTACCATACCAAGTTCTGCACACATATATGACTACACCATGTTGTCTTGAGATCCATCTGGTGCATCTTCTAATTCATCACTTTTATATTTCTCAATGCTGCCATCTGCAACATGCTTGATCTGATAGTTCCATTTGGAAGTCATAACAAACTTCCCTTCACGTCTTGGGAATACATCCCAAACATCATTCTTCATGATCGACGGATCATGGCATTCCATTTCTTCATCCCAGATCCTGGGAACTTCAATATCTTCAATAAATAAATTTGTTGCTGAACAAATGTTGTAGTTCTTCTTTTGTAGGAGATGGCATACAATCTTTCCTACACAACAAGTTAAATTGCATGATTAGAAAACATCTCATATTTTTCAGAACAAAATCTTACACATAAATAAATATTTCATACAGTCATGCAATTATCATAGCCAATGCTTCAATACAACATTTATCCATATCCCGTAACTTTCTAGATGCCTTCCAATCTCTACCAGAACATTGTTAAGAGTGTGCACAACTCCCAACATGTCAACAAAGAGGTTTCATTCTAGATAAGTAGCAATGGAATGTTGTACAGTTCCATAGGCTACTTACCCATGCATATTAGTAGTATACTATTCATTAATGTAATTATTCTAATATGCACAATACATATCCTAAGTCTAAGACCATGAGTATATACATCATTGAACAATTTTATTTAAACAAACAAATATGTAAGAAATGATAATTAAAATACTTATCTTTGTTTTTTCGTTGGGTGGACTCCCTCTGAGTCTTCGCTTCCTTGCAGGAGCTGCTGGAGTCCTAATTTGAAGTAGCTTCTTCTACACCTTTCTGTTGTGGAATGTAGAGAGATGGAAAACTCCCTCTGAATATCTGCATCCTTGCATAAACCACTAGAGTGTACTCCCTCTTGATCTTTGCTTCCTGGATTACCTGTTCTTGAACTCATATTCATCCTTGGTCCCTATGCATGCTTATTAGTATCATGAATTTGTTATCCTTGTGATCTCATATAAAATCATACATTCATTAGTATACTATTAAAACACAATAATCTCAACCATGTATAGTCATGATCATTTCAAACAGAAATAATAAGCATTAGCATTCAAGGTTTATGTAGGATTCTTATGGTTAGTCAAATCATAAGAAACATAACATGTCTAAACCTGTAATTACTCAAACCTATGACTCTTCAGGTTAGTTGAATCATCAATCAAGATAAGAGACATAATATGCATAAAACCATGATTATTCAAACCTATGACTCTTCAGGAATAATCATTATCAACAACAGTATAAGATCCTAACACAAGGTAGGATTCTAGCTTGATATAGGAAAAACATACCTGGATTAGCATGCTAGCTATTTATGTCTAACATACCCGTATAATGTCTTTTGTTTCTCTTCAGTGACTTGTGCTAGTAACCTGCATGTCTCATAAGTTAACCATTGTATAAACAAGTTATACATACCTCGTAAATGGATCTTGTATGAGATCCATGACAATGGATGAATCTTTGTCCTCATGTTATCATGATCATATGTTCTTGGACCAGAACATGATTTGTCTTTCTTGGTGTACCTTTCATGTTAGTAGACAACATAAACCTCATACAACACCATAATGCATTAGTACAATCATAAGTGTCAACACCCTAACCAGTGAATATCTTCTATCATGCATTCATAATTTTGTTAAGGTTATACGACAAATCTAAAATCAAAATTGTACTAACCGTAATAACATGAAGACAAACATACCATAAACTTAATCATGGACAAATATCGAAACATACCTCGATGAGTCATACCTGTCGAGATCGCTTGTAATCTTCTTATGTAAGGCCTTATCCTCATCTCCCTCTGAGATAGGAACTTCTTCACTTATGCAGGTGACCAATCCATCTTCTTCTAGGATTAACCCAATCCACTTGATTTGCAAGAACTGGACCTGGAGCTGGATATGGGTTTGTCAGAGAAACCCCAAAAATTCAAACTTTGAATTTTAAAGTTCTGAAAGGATAGAAATATGCACCTTGATGAGTTGATCAAACTGGTATATTTAGAATTTGAAAACTGCAAAGTTTCACTCCTCAATTTTGCCTTTGAAACTTCCGGATTCACTAGACGTGACCCTGAACTGGGGTTTGATGAATCCCACTCTTCTACCCAATCAAAAAGTTTGATCCAAATCTCTAAGCTTCTATTTTTCTGAGGAGCTTCCAGCCGTGGTCACAGATTTCAAAAATTCCCATTTTTACAGAAGCCCTAATTTTCCACTTTCCTGATCAAAGTCCCGAACTAGGGTCTGATCAAGCCCGGCCTTTTGCCCAACCAAAAATTCTGATATTGGTCTCTAAATTTTTATTTTTATGAGTAGCATTCAGCCGTGGTCTCTGATTACAAAAATTCCAACTTTCTCCAAAGCCCTAAATTCCGGAAGCCATGAATGAAGGTACCAAAAAATAATTCTGTTTTGACAGAAATATGTACCTGATTGTTTCTGGTATAACTCCAAAATTTTTGATCCACAGGGTCTGAAAAAGTTTCCTGAGATAGCCTGACCTATTATCTTTCCATCCTGATAGGTCTGACCTCAATTGGATTCTCTGAGAGAGAGTTATGCCAAGTGTCGCAACGTGACCTCTTTATGGTATAATACAGGAGAGCGAACTTGTATGGAGTTCCACGTGTCATTGGTTCACTTTCGGACTCTGAAAATGTTTTATGAGATAGTACAGTCTGTGTACTACCTGTCACTTTTTACAAAATTTTATTTGGAGATTCCTAGCCCAAGTTATGACCTTTTTCCCAAGGTCACCTGATTTTAACTCAGATCTGGAAGAGGCAGAAACCCTATATTGCACAGATCATAAATCACAAAGTACAACGAATTAGACGTTGTCCTTTGGACACAAGGTACCTGGAGATTTAATCTTCGTCCTGTAACAATTTTAGATCCGAAAAATTCGCCAAAACGAATTTATAGCGAAAGTGCTACGATGACTGGTTTTTGCTATATCAAGCCCTAGCATCGTAAGTGCAACAATTGTCATACATGCCATATCATGCCTTCTTTCAGGCTAGCTCTGATACCATGTTAAATTTTCAGAATTTACTTCAATCTGATCTAGGATCTTAACTGAGAGAACAACATGTACAACATATCTACAACATATCAATCATGCAAGCACACAAGAGACACAAAGATTTACTTGGGGAAAACCATAAAGGTGAGAAACCCCAATAACTTCCTTAGAGATAGATAAAGCAATGATACAACCAACCATAAGAGATAGACACAACCTAGCAGCAGATCCTCCTCCTCCATAAGTGCGCCACTCCTCCTTGAGTGCATGTGTGAGAAGTGAGTGAGTAAATAGAGTGCCTCCCGCACTCTATTTATACTTGACTTGGCTTGCCTTTTTACCTAACTCATGTAGGCTCGAACTTAACCACATAACATAATGCTGACTGGGCCGACCCCCAATAGGGTGGTCTAATAACCCTTTGACCCACATGACTTATACAGGGCCGACCCCAACAAGGTGGTCTAATAACCCATCAAGTATAAGTTACAACACTTACAATATAAATAGCGACACTTCCTTATAGAGGAATAATACCATCTCTATAGGAATACAATATACATATATGTGAAATACATTCCGAAGTTACATATACATCAATACTCTGTAGAAATTCCTATGATGAGTAGATTCGGAGATTAATTGAGATAGCAGCAGCAGTGACGATGATGATGACTTGATGATGATTATCCAGTGATGATGATCGAAAGAAGATGACTTGTGCTAGAAGACCTGTGTCGAGAAATACCTTCCTAGTTAAGAGGTAGTGTTAATGTATATGTAACTTCGGAATGTATTTCACACATATGTATTTTGTATTCCTATAGAGATGTTATTATTCCTCTATACGGAAGTGTCGTCATTTATATTGTAAGTATCGTAACTTATACTTAATGGGTTATTAGACCACCTTGTTGGGGTCGGCCCTGTATAAGTCATGTGGGTCAAAGGGTTATTAGACCACCCTATTGGGGGTCAGCCATGTGGGTCAAAGGGTTATTAGACCACCCTAGTGGGGGTCGGCCTAGTCAGCTTATGTTAAGTGGTTAAGTTGAGGCCAACCTAGTTGAGTAAAGGTCAAGTCAAGTTAGTGTATAAATAGAGAGTGTATCTCTCTCATTTTACACATTCTATTCTCCCACTCACACTTTGGAGAGTGGCGCACTTGTGGAGGAGGAGGCTCTGCTACTAGGAGAAGACTATCTCTTGTATTCTGGTTGTATCATTGCTCTATCTATCTCTGAGGAGGTTATTGGGGTTTTTAACCTTTATGGTTTTCCCCAGGTAAACTCTATGTCTCTTGAGTGCTTGCATTATTGTGTCCATGATTGATATGCTGTAGATTTGCTGTACATGTTGTTCTCTTAGTTAAGATCCTAGATCAGATTGAAGTAAATTCTGAAAATTTAACACTGCCATGTATCTTACACCTGCAAATACAAACTCCATTAAATCTCCATGAAAGACCTGAGTGGCCTCTCCAAACACCAACTTGGATGGGAATCTTTCACCCTCGAAATTGGCTAAGGCAAGAAACTAGTCATCCACTAGCTCTCTCTTCACAAATGCAATTTTTCTCAAATGATCAAAAGCCATTCTCATACTTGATTTATGTATTTTATAACCAACCTTTGCCTCCTATGGTTTGAATTCCTCCCATTAGATTCTAGATATTTACACTTAGGAAATATTCCACATTTGCCACTTGTCGCCCTAGTTCCCAACCTTCCATCTTCTCCCAATTCGAGTAGGGACCTCTTTGGCTTCTCCAACTCCTTTGACCGCCTTCTTGGAGACTATTTTTGGGGCTGACATGTCATAATGGTCAAATGTTAGAATTCAGATCTGAAATTTGTCATCGATGTCATAGATGCTTCATTATTGTTGTCATATGGGCTAGAGAATCTAGCCCAAGTGTCCACAAGATTCCAATTTGACTCTTCCTCTTCCATGGAGGTTACCATTCCATCCCAATTCGACCTAAGATGCTCAATGCCATGTGTATGAACTTACCAACTCACCCAATAATGTTTTCCTTCTCATGGATTCGAAATGGAAAGGGAGATATGCCACGTGGCAGTGAGAAATCAAGCTAGTGTGAGTCCCACACCCTCATATGTCTTCAAAACCATTTGCCACCTAGAGTTTCTCTTGAATTTATTTATTCAACCTCTTTATTAAAAACTTGAACTATTATAATGTATAAATATTATTCATCTGCTCCCTTATTACAATTCCAAATGTACCCATTCAACCTAGGGAACTGGTAGGATTTATGAGTTTGTCCTGCTATGCAATTATTTGAATGGGGACATTATAGAGGCCAAACCAAAGCTTCTTGGAGCTTCCTAATTTCATTGGGAAATTTACACTTGTATTTTTGTAAGCTTTTGGATCTAGATTTGCAAAGATCTAAAGGAATTATTTCTCCAAGTTCATTGTAAATCAGAAATAGAAAGAGCTCAACAAACAACTCCAGCGCTTGGCCCCCAATCCCCCCAGGGGGGATTCACAATTTTTTACTTTAATTTTTTAATTTTTTATTATTATCTAGATTAGTTTTCCTTATGCTTTAGTAATTAAAAAAAATCACAAAGCACACAAAAACGTCCTCAAAGGACTCATTACAATCGATTTATCCAGCTTTCATTTTTGGTGCTACAATTACAATTGTTCCTAAAATACAAATCAAAATTTACCCCCCTTTCTCTACCGAAGTACTCCACCATTTTGGTGTGAAGAAAATATACTCTTGGGGTTTAGTTTAGCTTAATTATCCACTTTCAATACTTAATAAAACGAACCCATGCTCCAAGCCTAAAGTATGCTCTTGGCCGCTGTAACATAGTCTGAACAGTTTGGCTCAATCAGAAACGGGTGCAAGGAACTTAGCTTTAATAGGGAAATCCAATCGAACCAAATTCTAAGAACTCGGGAGGTTGCATGGGAAGAAACTATAGAGTCAGTAGACTACTTCAAGAAGGTTCATCCTCGCCTGGTTGGACACTTGGTGAAGCTGCTATAACACTCATTTCGAAGGGTTAGGTCTCTTTTGGGCCAAACCAAGAATTTTACCCACTCCTTAATATCCATTAATAAATTTAAAATAAACCAACAAGCCTCTTGCAATACTTTCACAACACTACACATCAAGCACTCGCATTTATTTCTCGGCACTGGTCATCTATTTTTATGGTTAAGTTAATCTGCAAAATGTCGTGAATGCATCTTTATCTTATGTGTTGTATTATTTAAAACTACAAATTGCAAATGAGGTCTTGTTGTATCATTTTTTCTCATCACATTAACTACTAGAATAGTTTTTATCCTGTCTTCATAGATTAAAAACCTTATATATTTTTCATAGGGACCACCCCCCTTGGCTTCACTAGGAGTAAGCCTAGACGAAGGAGTCGAGTAATAAGGTGACACAACACTTGACTCTCACTTGCCCCCAAGGACACACCGAGTGGCTTGAAGGTTTCATTCTGCGTTCTCCCCAGGTGTGTATTAGGCGACACCATTTTGGCACCGTTTCCAGGGATAAATCTTTTTATTCATGGGTTACGAATTTTGTTTTCTCCTTTTTGTTTTTGATTTGTTTGATGAATGTTTAGAGTAGATCTTTTTATTTTTCATCTGGCAACTCCACTAACCTTTTTTCAGTTTTGTAATTTTTCAAAGAAAAGAAAAAGAGTTGAAATTTTTGTGAGTATTTTAAATGCATATTTTTATTCTCACATGGCGACTCCATTGAAGGGATAAAACCCTTGTATCTCATATTTTGTTGAGATTTGTGTGTGTAGATGAGCCAATACAAATACATAAAAATGTTAAAGCTCATTGTTGGATAGCTTTGTTCTTTCAGTACTTGAGATTCTCCTTGATCAGTTCAAACCGAGGTCTGAATTACTATGACATGGATATTAAGAGAAGAGAAACTCGTGCTCGGATTTCCCTTGCATATCCGCCCATTGATTACTTTATAATTCCAGGCTTTCCTAATAAATTTGAGGGTGAAAAGACATCTTATCCCCTTCCTATGTTTTATCATCACGATGAGGATTATTTAACCAGATTTCATGTTATGACATTCCTTGCACGAATGAGAGAATATAACATACGCCATGAAGATCATATGATACAGATGTTTGATTTTTCTTTGCAAGGGGATGCTTCATGTTGGTTTTATGAGGGCCTTCTTGATAAATCTATTACTTCCCTCATTAACTTCTTTGAGACATTTTTGAGGCAGTGGCATATATATGATCATATTGGGCTATTTGATATTGAATTATACATTAGAAACATTCTTGCTTACTTCTTTCCTTCAAAAGAATTTCATAAGGAAGAGCTTGAGTTATCCAATGTCAATATGATGTATGACACGCCATTTTCGGAGACTCATGTTGATCCCATTGAAGAACAACATGAGGAATCAGTCATTGAAGATATTATTGAATACTCTCCTCATGTTACCTCAACAGAAAATGCTGAAGAGTGGGATTTGTTTCAAGACTATTTCAATGATGATGAGCACATTTGTACTTCTGAACCACCTCTAGAAGAAACCATTGCAGAAGCCCATATTGAAATTCACGAAGAAGTTTGCAATGTGTATAATGATGATGGTTTGGAAGGTTTCCTTCGTTGTGACCTTTTTTTATGAAAATGAGCATTATGAGAATGAAGAAGATAGATATATATTGGATCATGATATGAGTGACAAAGAGTCCCTCATGAATGACATAGATGTTAATGATGATAAATGGACATTTATAGAGAATCCCATCTATGCCATTTATGAAGAAGTAAATGATGAGCCAAAATCCTTTGAGAGCATAATTGAGAATCCCATATATGACATATCTGAAGAAAGAGAGTTTAAGTTAGAATATCTTGATGATTTGATTGAAAATCCCATTTATGAGGTGTTCAAAGAAGGATGCATGGACCTTAAAACCTTGGGATATATTTGCATGGAGAAGGAGCATGAAATATTTTTATATAATTAGTATGAGCCATGCATGAGCATAAACAATGAAGATCTGAAGAAGCAGTGTAGTAAAGAATAAGATCAGATACACTTTCTTGAAGAGCAGTCTCAGCCATTGTCTCTACATACAGAGATTCCTTATGATTTGGAGTAACTTGGGGATTATACTTTCACAGAAAGTTACTATCAAAAGAGCCCTTCAGATCAGTATGATGAGGTACTTGGACTGCCTTATCATTTTGAGTTTTTTCTCAGCCCTATCCTGTCATGGATAGAAGAGGCCTGCAAGAGGACTTACCATGTGGGGAAGCACTTCAAAGATATATCACATACTTATGATTTCCCATCCAGCCCTCCCATCCAGAATATCCAGGCAGGTTTGCACTTTCTAATAAGCATGTCCTCTCTTTGGCTGGTAACCAGAGACAAGGTAAAAAATTATTATATTGATGACATGCTTAGATGATTACATTGGAATTCTGATTACACTTAACATTTTCCTTTATATCATGCTTAGAGTAGGAAAACAAGCTCCTCAAAGTGAGCATTTACTTTATGCATTTATTTCCAATACTTAGGAATACTAACTTTTTTCTTTAGTTAAGTTTTAGTTTTTATGAATAAAGAAAAATTGTGATTCACTGGTTTCTTCATAAAATTTGTGCCGCTGAAGGTTTTTCTTGTCCAGTTGAGATGTTTTTACAGGTTGTACAAACCAGAGATTCCGATGTTCACGCATCCTCTCCTTTCCTGAAGGCCTGATCGAGCACACGTCCCACAGTTGGAGCCAGATGTTATCAAATAAGTTGCACTTAGGTGATTTCAAGTGAGCCTATGAAGATATAACAAGTGTACTAGTTCATAATCAGAAGATCAGAAGTCCTAGCAGGCCACCCTGGCCCATTTTTTTATAATTTTTTAATAAAATCACATGTCCATGCCTTGCGGCGAAATTGTAAAAAATGCCATAGCATGAAGTTTTTGTAAAGGACTCGACTTTCCTAGAACTTAGTTATCAGTCCGACTAACTAAGAGTGTTTTTTTCCCTTGTCAATTATACGTTGTTGAATAAACGACATATAATTTTTGAGTTCTTCACTCGTACCTCCAAAGTTGGGGTGGTTGACATGATTTATCGGTCTTAGGAGGTTATTAGAGTTCATGTGTCAATGTATATTACCATGCTAGATATTAAAATTGATTCATATGGACACGTGCTAGGACCCCCTAAGTTTTTTGTAAATTATGAGAAAAATAATGTTTTCCCCAAAAATATACTATTTTTTAATAGTTTAATTGGAAAAATTAAAAATGTAATAAAGTATGGTTTGTGGGCACAATTTGTCAAGTGGATGCTCGTTTTATAAGTCAAAGCATTCACTAAACCCATAAACCCACTTAACCTAAGTTTTGAGTAACTATTTATCTCAGAAAATAATATTTACTCAAAAAACCCAAAAAGACCAATTTAATTGGCAAAAAAAGACATAATAAAGGCAAAGTCCCAATCCCACAGGTCAAGGAAATGTGTTGGAATCAAATCTCCTTTGATTGGAAATCAAATCAAGGAGAATATTGAGCAAATAAATAAATGATTTGATTGAATATTGGAGATCCATCAGGAGGGAGGGAGGGAGGGGGGGGGGGGGGCGAATTTGTGGTTGGAGAGGTGTCAAGTGGAGGTTGAAAAGTGTCAAATGGTTGGAAAAATGTGTCACTAACCTCCCCAAACCTCTCACATGTGTCAACAAGCCTTTTCCAAGTGTATCAACTCATTTATCCAAGTGACAAAGATGATTTCTCTTGGTTTTGCTATATAATGAGGCTTCATTCTCTCATTTGAGAGAGTTGGAGTTGTGGAGAAGAGTAGTCTTGCTATTTGTAATTGTCTTATGCTTTGCATTGTTGGAATAAAGAGTTCAAGCTTTGGAGGCTCATTGGTGTAGTGTCTTTGTGTTGGATGATCATGGCCATGCATGTTTGAGGTAACTTGTATTTAATTAAATTCTTCTTGCAACTTTGTATGGTGAATATAGCTTTGGTAGGATTGTTCTCAATCGATAGGAATGAATCATTTAATAAGTTTATTTCTTGGTTCATTTTGCTCATATATACATTGAAGAATATAGATCTAGCATCTTAATAAGTTTATTATTATGCTTCTAGTTTTTCTCATACATGTGTAACTAGATCTCACAAACTTTGTCGCAAGTATCTTTCGAAATAGCTGCAGGTAACCGTGGATTGGAGTTTGAACAAGCTTGTTCTCCCTCTCTCCAAGCTTTCATGTGGCTTAGTCCAATTGCATTCCACCAAAACGTTTCTACAATTAGAACTCTATCCGGCATCAAGATCGCTTCTCCTTCTCTTTCTCCTCTTAAAGCAATATTTTCTCCTTGGTTACTTGCTAGACTTATAGATCTATGCTTTAGATTTCAATTACTAAGTAGATCTGATTTATGAGTTTATTTTATGCTTAGATCTAAAGTCCTTCTGAAGTTTTATCATAAAAAGTAGATCTAGCGAGGAAGCTATTTCATTTTGCAAGTTCTTTCAAAGTACAATTTTTATCTTGCATGTTAAATAGATTCTTTTGGGTTTAATAGATAAATTTTGCAAAGTTAAAGTGCTTCATTGGCTGCCCTCAAAAGCAAGCCAAGATCCTCAAAAGGACTTTTCCTTTTGAGTCATTTTCATTCAATTTTTTCAGGTACATTAGCTTAGATTTTTCCATAATTTTTGTATTTGCCCAAGTCACTTTTAAAAATGATTTTGGGAATTTTCTAACACTAATTTGTTCATTGTCCTAATTTTGTTTTTAGCAGGTGTTTGGACTTTAGTGGCAAAAAATCGAGTTTGAGGCCAAACCAAAGCTTCCCGGAGCTTCCTAATTTCATTGGGCAATTTACACTTGTATTTTTGTAAGCTTTTGGATCTGGATCTGTAAAGATACAAAGCATTTATTTCTTCCAAGTTCATTGTAAATCATAAATAAAAAATATCAGTAGGCAATTCCAGTGCCTGGCCTCAATCCCCCCAGGGGGATTCACAACTTTTTATTTTTTATTTTTTCATTTTTTTTAAAGTTGGGGTGGTCGGCATGATTTCCGGGTATTAGGAGGTTATTAGAGTTCATGTGTCAATGTATATTACCATGCTAGATATTAAAATTGAGTCATATGGACATGTGCTAGGTCCCCCTAAGTTTTTTTTTAAATTATGAGAAAAATAATTTTTTCCCAAAAATTAGACTATTTTTTAATAGTTTAATTGGAAAAATTAAAAATGTAATAAAAGTATGGTTTGTGGGAATAATTTGTCAAGTGGATGCTCGCTTTCTAAGCTAGAGCATCCACTAAACTCATAAACCCGTATATCTTAAGTTTTGAGTAAGTATTTATCTCAGAAAATAATATTTACTCAAAAAACCCAAAAAGACCAATTTAATTAGCGCAAAAAGACATAATAAAGGCAAAATCGCAATCCCACAGATCAAGGAAATGTGTTGGAATCAAATCTCCTTTAATTGGAAATCAAATCAGGGAGAATATTGAGCAAACACATAAATGATTTGATTGAAGATTGGAGTTGCATCAAAGGGGGAGGGGGGGCGAATTTGTGGTTGGAGATGTGTCAAATGGAGGTTGAAAAGTGTCAAATGGTTGGAGAAAGGTGTCATTAACCTCCCCAAACCTCTCACATGTATCAGCAAGCCTTTTCCAAGTGTATCAACTCATTTCTCCAAGTGTCAAAGATGATTTCTCTTGGTTTTGCTATATAACGAGGCTTCATTCTCTCATTTGAGAGAGTTGGAGTTGTGGAGAAGAGTAGTCTTGATATTTGTAATTGTCTTATGCTTTGCATTGTTGAAATAAAGAGTTCAAGCTTTGGAGGCTCATTGGTGTAGTGTCTTTGTGTTGGATGATCATGGCCATGCATGTTTGAGGTAACTTGTATTTAATTAAATTCTTCTTGCAACTTTGTATGGTGAATCTAGCTTTGGTAGGATTTTTCTCAATCGATAGGAAGGAATCATTTAATAAGTTTATTTCTTGGTTCATTTTGCTCATATATGTTGAAGAATATAGATCTAGCATCTTAATAAGTTTATTATTATGCTTCTAGTTTTTTCTCATACATGTGTAACTAGATCTCACAAACTTTGTTGCAAGTATCTTTCGAAATAACTGCATGTAACCGTGGATTGGAGCTTGAAGAAGCTTGCTCTCCCTCTCTCCAAGATTTCATGTGGCTTAGTCCAATTGTATTCCACCAAAACGTTTCTACAAGAACTCTATCCGGCATCAAGATCGCTTCTCCTTCTCTTTCTCCTCTTAAAACAATATTTTCTCCTTGGTTACTTGCTAGACTTATAGATCTATGCTTCATATTTCAATTACTAAGTAGATCTGATTTATGAGTTTATTTTATGCTTAGATCTAAAGTCCTTTCGAAGTTTTATCATAAAAAGTAGATCTAGCTAGGAAGCTATTTCATTTTGCAAGTTCTTTCAAAGTACAATTTTTATCTTGCATGTTAAATAGATTCTTTTGGGTTTAATAGATAAATTTTGCAAAGTTAAAGTGCTTCATTGGTTGCCCTCAAAAGCAATCCAAGATCCTCAAAAGGACTTGTCCTTTTGCATCATTTTCATTCAATTTTTTCAAGTACATTACCTTAGATTTTCCATAATTTTTGTAGTTGCCCAAATCACTTTCAAAAGTGATTTTGGAAATTTTCTAACACTAATTTGTTTGCTGTCCTAATTTTTTTTTTAGCAGGTTTTTGGACTCTAGTGGCAAAAAATCGAGTTTGAGGCCAAACCAAAGCTTCCCGGAGCTTCCTAATTTCCTTGGGCAATTTACATTTGTATTTTTGTAAGCTTTTGGATATGGATCTGTAAAGATCCAAAGCATTTATTTCTTCCAAGTTCATTGTAAATCATAAATAAAAAGAGCTCAACAGACAATTCCAGTGCCTGGCCTCAATCCCCCAAGGGGGGATTCACAATTTTTTATTTTTTTAAAAGTTGGGGTGGTCGACATGATTTCTCGGTCTTAGGAGGTTATTAGAGTTCATGTGTCAATGTATATTACCATGCTAGATATTAAAATTGAGTCATATGGACATGTGCTAGGTCCCCCTGTTTTTTTTTTTAAATGATGAGAAAGATAATTTTTCCCCCAAAATTAGACTATTTTGTAATAGTTTAATTGGAAAAATTAAAAATGCCATAAAAGTATGGTTTGTGGGAATAATTTGTCAAGTGGATGCCCGCTTTCTAAGCCAGAGCATCCACTAAACCCATAAACCCACTTATCCTAAGTTTTGAGTAAGTATTTATCTCAGAAAATAATATTTACTCAAAAAACCCAAAAAGATCAATTTAATTGGCAAAAAAAAACATAATAAAGGAAAAATCCCAATCCCACAGATCAAGGAAATGTGTTGGAATCAAATCTCATTTGATTGGAAATCAAATCATGGAGAATATTGAGCAAATAAATAAATTATTTGATTGAAGATTGGAGATCCATCAAAGGGGGGGGGGATTTGTGTTTGGAGAGGTGTCAAGTGAAGGTTGAAAAGTGTCAAATGGTTGGAGAAAAGGTGTCATTAACCTCCCCAAACCTCTCACATGTGTCAACAAGCCTTTTCCAAGTGTATCAACTCATTTCTCGAAGTGTCAAAGATGATTTCTCTTGGTTTTGATATATAATGAGGCTTCATTCTCTCATTTGAGAGAGTTGGAGTTGTGGAGAAGAGTAGTCTTGCTATTTGTAATTGTCTTATACTTTGCATTGTTGGAATAAAGAGTTTAAGCTTTGGAGGATTATTGGTGTAGTGTCTTTGTGTTAGATGATCACGGCCATGCAAGTTTGAGGTAACTTGTATTTAATTAAATTCTTCTTGCAACTTTGTATGGTGAATCTAGCTTTGGTAGGATTTTTCTCAATCGATAGGAAGGAATCATTTAATAAGTTTATTTCTTGGTTAAATTTGCTCATAGATGTTGAAGAATATAGATCTAGCATCTTAATAAGTTTATTATTATGCTTCTAGTTTTTCTCATACATGTGTAACTAGATCTCACAAACATTGTTGCAAGTATATTTCGAAATATATGAATGTAACCGTGGATTGGAGCTTGAAAAAGCTTGTTATCCCTCTCTCCAAGCTTTCATGTGGCTTAGTCCAATTGCATTCCACCAAAACGTTTCTACAAGAACTCTATCCGGCATCAAGATCGCTTCTCCTTCTCTTTCTCCTCTTAAAGCAATATTTTCTCCTGGTTACTTGCTAGACTTATAGATCTATGCTTTAGATTTCAATTACTAAGTAGATCTGATTTATGAGTTTATTTTATGCTTAGATCTAAAGTCCTTTCGAAGTTTTATCATAAAAAGTAGATCTAGCTAGGAAGCTATTTCATTTTGCAAGTTCTTTCAAAGTGCAATTTTTACCTTGCATATTAAATAGATTCTTTTGGGTTTAATAGATAAATTTTGCAAAGTTAAAGTGCTTCATTGGCTGCCCTCAAAAGCAATCCAAGATCCTCAAAAGGACTTGTCCTTTTGAGTCATTTTCATTCAATTTTTTCAAGTACATTAGCCTAGATTTTCCCATAATTTTTCTAGTTGCCCAAATCACTTTTAAAAGCGATTTTGAGAATTTTCTAACACTAATTTATTCGCTGTCCTAATTTCATTTTTAGCAGGTTTTTGGACTTTAGTGGCAAACAATCGAGTTTGAGGCCAAACCAAAGCTTCCCGGAGCTTCCTAATTTCAATGGGCAATTTACACTTGTATTTTTGTAAGCTTTTGGATCTAGATCTGTAAAGATACAAAACATTTATTTCTTCCAAGTTCATTGTAAATCATAAATAAAAAGAGCTCAGCAGGCAATTCCAGTGCCTGGCCTCAATCCCCCCAGGGGGGGGGTCACAATTTTTTACTTTTTACTTTTTATTTTTTAATCTAGATTAGTTTTCCTTATGTTTTAGTAATTAAACAACATCACAAAGCACACAAAAACGTCCTCAAAGGACTCATTACAATCGATTTATCCATCTTTCATTTTTGGTGCTACAATTATAATTGTTCCTAAAATACAAACTAAAATTTACCCCCCTTGCTCTACCGAAGTACTCCACCATTTTGGTGTGAAGAAATGATACTCTTGGAGTTTAGTTTAGCTTAATCATCCACTTTCAATACTTAATCAAACGAACCAATTCTCCAAGCCCAAAGTATGCTCTTGACCGCTGCAGCATAGTCTGAACAATTTGGCTCAATCAGAAACGGGTGCAAGGCACTTAGATTTAATAGGGAAATCCAATCGAACGAAATTATAAGAACTCGGGAGGTTGCATGGGCATAAAATATAGAGTCAACATGCTACTTTAAGAAGGTTCATCCTCGCCTGGTTGGACACTTGGTGAAGCTGCTATAACACTCAGTTCGAAGGGTTAGGTATCTTTTGGGCCAAACCAAGAATTTTACCCACACCTTAATATCCATTAATAAATTTAAAATAAACCAACAAGTTTCTTGCAATACTTTCACAACACTACACATCAAACACTCACATTTATTTCTCGGCACTAGTTATCTATTTTTATGGCTAAGTTAATATGCAAAATGTCATGAATGCATCTTTATCTTATGTGTTATATTATTTAAAACTACAAATTGCGAATGAGGTCTTGTATCATATTTTATCATCACATTAATCCTAGAATAATTTTTATTATGTCTTCATAGATTAAAAACCTTAGATATTTTTCATAGGGACCACCCCCCTTGGCTTCACTAGGAGTAAGCCTAAATGGAGGAGCCGAGTAATCAGGTGACACAACACTTGACTCTCACTTTCCCCCAAGGACACACTGAGTGGCTTGAAGGTTTCATTCCACGTTCTCCCTAGGTGTGTATTAGGCGCCAACAGTAGCCAATATTTGTACATGAAATTTTTTACTTGAAGTGATTGTGGTTCCCTATACAAATTAAAAAGGAATCTAAAGAAATACCTACATATGTTGATAGAATCACCACAATTAAATAGTTGAAACCCTAATCTAATTGATAGAAACGACACTCAACAACCAAAATTCAGGAGTTCAACATATCGTCAAGTTGTTGTTGAAGCAAAAAACCCCACGGTTGATCCATTCATTTTGGCCAAAGCTTTCCATCCATCCGTTTGGGGTATTGTGGATGATATCATTTAGTTTTTGGCATTTTGTATTATATCATTCAATTAAATAGTTGAAACCCCAAATTTATTTAGTTTCCACAGTTAATCGAGTAGATAGAATCACCACCATTAAATGGTGGAAATCCTAATTTGTTTCAGTTACACTAAGGGGCATCTATGATCTATTGATCTATGTCTTTAGATGGAGATTTGAGTTATGATCAAATGTCCCTCTAAATTGAAATCTATGCATTGAGAAATGCAATATGATCTAATAATATTATTAAGATGCATTGATTTCGGTGATATTACATTTCATACCATATCATTCTTGGATTGCTTTGATTTCAATAATGTTTTTTTTAGTATTGTTAAGATACATTGCTTACACTGATGGACATTATGATCTATTGATATGTCTTTAGATGGATATTTGTGTTATGACCTAACACCTGTGCATTAAGAAATGCAGTATGGTAATTTAATAGTGTTGTTAAAATGCATTGATTTTAGTGATATTACATTTTGTATGTTATAATTCATAGTTGAAACTCTAATTTGATTCAATTACCGTAGTTATCCAAGTAGATATAATTACCACATTTAAATAGTCAAAAACCTAATATTATTCAGTTACAACAGAGATCCGAGTAGATCAAATCACCACATATAAATAATTGACACCCTTAAATGATTTATTTACAATTTTGACTATATATTGTCATCTAATATTATAATGTGGTAATTCAGTAGTCAAAGTTTGTACATGGAATCTTTTACTTGAAGTAATTTTGGTTGGGTATCTTTGCCCTGTACAAATTCAAAAAGAATCTAAATAAATACATACAATTGTAGATAGAATCACCACAATTAAATAGTTGAAACCTTAATCTAATTAATAGAAACAATACTTAGCAGCGAAAATACAAGAGTTCAACATATCGTCAAGTCATTATTGGAGCCAAAAACCCCACAATTGATCCATTCATTCTGGCAAAAGCTTTCTATCCATCTGTTTTGGCCATTTTGTACGATATCATTAGTTCTAACAATTTCGTATGATATCATTCAATGAAATAGTTGAAACCCTAATATTAGTCAGTTTCCATAGTTAACCACGTAGACAAAATCATCACTGTTAAATGGTGGAAACTCTATTCTGATTCAGTTACACTAAAGGAAATTTATGTTCTATTGATCTATGTCTTTAGATGGATATTTTCATTATGATCTAACATCCACCTAATTAGAAATCTATGCATTGGGAAATGCAACATGATCTATAGTATTTCTAAGATGCATTGATTTTAGTGATATTGCATTTTGTATGATATCATTTAGTTAAATAGTTGAAACCCTAATATGATTCAATCACCACATTTATTTGAGTATATAGAATCACCATAGTTAGCCAAGTAGAATGACATATATGCTCTATTCATTAGGTCATTATTGGAGCCAAAATTCCCACAGTTGATCCATCTGCTCTAGCCATTTTGTATGATATCATTTAGTTAAATAGTCAAACCCTAATTTGATTCAGCTACTATAGTTAGCCGAGTAGATAGAATCACAACATTTAAATAGTAGAAACCCTAATTTGACTATATATTGACATCTATATTTTAATGTGGGAATTTAGTAATCAAATTTTGTTGCATTGCTTTGATTTAATGAATGTTCATTCTTACTATTGTTAATATGCATTGCTTAAAACGAGGGACATCTATGATATATTAATCCATGTCTTTAGATGGAAATTTGCATTATGATCTAACATCTCTCTAATTTGAAATTTGTGTATTGGAAAATGCAATATGATCTAATAATAATGTTAAGATGCATTGATTCCATTGATGCTACATTTTGTATGATATCATTGAGTTAAATACGCATATAATTTATCATTAAAATTAATAGAAGAAAATGTTACAATGATACAAATGAGGAAAAATTCCATTGAAACTTGCTTGGGGGTTCAATCCATAAGTCACAAGGATTAGAGAAAACAACTATAAATATTGGAAATAAAGACAGAAAGGCTCTTCGAGACATTTAAAACAATATTTTGAAATAAGGGCGAATGGTGTTCCAACTCAACCTCCTTTCACATATGATCGATACGAGAAGATGGAAAAAGGGGTAGTAGTGGCTTTAAGAAAAACAAAAGAAATTGAAATTGATCACTTTTTAATATATATGCAATTTATCATTAAATTTCATTGCATTCTTTCACATGTATTATCACTAAACTTGATTATTACTTTATTACAATTCATCATTTTGATCGTGTATTTTTTTTTAATTATGGATGAGATGATTTCAATGTGGTAATGTTGGTTTAAGCAACATTGTTTTGATGTGGCCATGCGATTGGAACCAACATATATCCATATTAAATCTGGCTCTATCAAGCGTTGGGAGGGATCAAATCCCTTGAGGTTCAAACCTTTCCTCAAGTTTAGGACTCTAAAAGGGGTTTGCATCTCAAGGGATTCAATCCCCCTCAGTGCTTGATGGAGCCAGAGTTAAGATGGATCTATGCTAGTGATAAATTGAAAGTCTTATATTTAGCTATTGAGTCTAATAAAGTGATTCTTTTATACATAAGTGAGCTAGACTAATCTCAACCATACATGTCATCGCGAGATTAAAGTTTTAGCTCAAGTATAAAGGGAAGTCAAGGTAGAGGGTTAATGCACATTCATTTTCACTCAAAGACAAGTTTTATTGGGTGGTGATTTTATTCATATGTGAAACATAGTTAGAGCACCGGAGAGGAGCCACAGTCAGAAATTAAGTAGAGAGTAGCAAGCAGGTCCGTATAGGACAAATTCATACAATTGTATATATCTATACAAAACAAGTTCGTACAACGGTATCACCATGTTGTATAATAAGCATCAAATAGTGGGAAATTTTCTTAGTTTTGGAAGGCATATTTTTCCTTAGTAAGTGTGAAGATCTATTTTGTTTGGGTGTATCGCACAACTGTTAATTTGGTAGTTGCAGTGGTTTCCTTGTAAGCTTTGAATTGTTAATGAAAAAATTATTTGAAGGAGTAAATTACTTATGTATTGTGTTTATGCTTCCGTTTATTTTTGAGCTATACGTGTGATTATTGATATGTAAAGAATTTAATTCCTGCAATTAAATATCAACTTTGTTTAATTGAGAACATACAGACAATAGTCACCTAGGGTTTGAAAAATTCACATAATATCAAAGCATCTTTGATTGAGAGGATTTGAAGAGTTTACAATAGTAGATCAACTACTTGAATCAACTATTGAGAATCATAACTAGCAGTTAGAGGGTTTCAAAGGTAGTGCTTATCAATTTTGGGAGTTTGTATGTAAATCAAAGATGACATCAACTAGCCTCAAGTTTGAGAACATATTGGAAGGTGCTTCGAATTTCCTAACATGGAAAGTCACAATAACTCTTTTATTAGGAGAATGATCTTTGGTACATCGTCAAGTATGTAGTAACTGTATCAATAGATCCACAGGATTTGGAAATTCACAACAAGAAATAAGTTAAATCCAAGCGAATGCTCATGGATGCTATAAAGGATCATTTGATCCCTCATATATCCAAGAAGAAGATGATGAAGGATTTCTTTGATGACCTGATTAAACTTTACCAGAGTGAAAATATAAATAAGAATATGACATTGCATAATAGGATTAGATTTGTAGAGATGAACGGATCATACACCATCACCAGTTTTATGATAAAGGTTAAATAGATTCATGATCAACTTGCAGCAGTTGGGGTGAAGGTTGGAGATAAAGAGCTAGTGAACCGAGCACTGAATGGGTTTCCATCTCAATGGAAAACATTTGTCCAAGATGTTTTTGTTCATGAGAATCTTCCCTTATGGGAAAGACTGTGGGGCGACTATATTCATGAGGATATTTAGATGGAGTCAAAGGCCAACAAGCAAGGAAGTGACAATGACCATGCCTTATTTGGTCAAGAAAATAAGGGAAAAGCTAAATGACCCAACAAGTGTAAGGTAAAGAATGAAGACTCAACCTCATAGCTAGGGAAGAAGGACTTGGGTAAAATCAAGTGCTGCATATGTCATAAACATGATCATCATGCATCATAGTGTCTGGATAAAAAGAAGGGTAAAGGGAAGCCATAGCAAAATCAGGTAGAAGCCTCAACTAAAAATAAGATGAATGAGTTTGCCTCCAAGTTCGAGAAGGATTTATTGATGGTACCTTGCCTTTCTTCTAACACGATTTCAAATAACATTTGGTAAGTGTATAGTGGATCATCTATGCCTATGGAATCAACTCAAGAGATATTTTCAAGTCTAATAAAGCACATCTAAGGAGTTGAGGTTGATCTTCATGATGATGCCAATAATCTAGTAGTAGGAGTTGGTACCATTCCTTTCCAACTCTAGCAAGCCAATTCTTTAGACTTTGTTGATGTGTTGTTTGTTCTAAGTCTCAAGAATGCTTTTCTTTCAGTTTTGGTCATGGAAGATAATGGATTTGTAGTAGATTTCAAGAACCAACGAGTCGTTATAATACCAAAGGAGTCTAGCCCAAGATCAACTCAAGTGATTGAGGTTAGAAAAATAAATTTATACTGGTTATAGGGTGATTTTTTTCAAGCCCTAATGCATAACACATAGATCTTGTGTGAGTTATCGCACAAGAGGATGGGGAGGATGGGGGACCTACATTACAATGCATTTCCTATTCTAAGGGATACAGTCACAAGTCTTATAGAATTCAACATTTAGTAGCAGGGTGTGTGCAGAGGGTGCACATTTGGCAAGCATGCTAAGGCCAATTTTCCAAGTAGTGAGCAGAGGTCTAAAGGGATCCTAAAACAAGTGCATTCATTTGGGTGTTGAGAAATGTCACTAGAATCAATTATATGAACCATGTACTATGTTTTATTCATTGATGAATTTTTTCAAAAAACTTGGATCTACTTCCTAAAGACCAAGGATAAGGTCTTTAGCAAGTTTCATGAGTTCAAATCTCTAGTGGAGAATTAGATAGGGAAGAAGATAAAAGTTTTGAGATCGAACAATATGGGTGATATACCTCCAATGATTTCAAGGATTTATACAAGGATGTACATGGATCAAGAGAGAGTTCAATGTTCCTTACAACCCACAACAAAATGGGGTTTCAAAATGAATGAATCGATCTATCATAGGTGCTAGTAAGGCCATGATACATGACTAGGATTTTCCAATGTTCTATGGGTAAAATCATGCAATACAACAATCTACATCCAAAACATGTGTACTAATGGGATTTTGGAGGACAAGGCAGTAGAGGAGGCATTCACTGGTTTTAATATAGAGGTGAGCCATTTTCGCATCTTTGGTAGTCTAGTTTATATGCATATACTAGTCGAGAAGAGGACCAAGTTGGATCCATCCAACAAGAAGGGTTTGTATTGGTTATAATGAGACTTTAATGCCTACAAGATGTATATTCTAGGGGAGAGAAAGATAGCTGTAAGAAAGGATGTAAAGTTTGAGGAAGAATTTTCATCTAGGAAGTCTCATGAGCCTATGCCAATGATAAAGTATGAGGAGCAAGAAGCTTTGAAAGTTGAGTCAGGGTCACCAATGAATTCTAGTTTGGGGCTGCATTCTTTAGGTGCAGAGAAGGAGCCACCAACTCCTACTATCTTTTTTAGGAGACCTTGATGGTTCACTTAGATATTTAGGGATGCTCAGGAGCATGTTAAGGCTCATAGGACCACATTTAGGGAGATAAAACCTTTGAAGACGTTTCCAAACTACATGGAATTAATGATCAACATAATAGATTTTGAGCCTTCCAGTTTTCAGAAGGAAATCAACCAATAGGTTTGGAGTGATGGCATGGTGAAGTACACTTCCATAATTAAGAATGATTTATGGAACATTGTGCCCAGACTAGAGGGGAAATCAATAATGACTTCTAGGTGGCTCTACAACATCAAGCATGCAATAGATGGAGAGATAGAGAAGTACAAAGTGAGGTTTGTGGATAGAGGGTTCTCCCAGAAAGGGGGAGTAAATTACAATGATAAATTTTCTCTAGTTTAAAGGTACACTTTTATTAGAGAAGTTATGTATTTAGTTTATGTTATGGGATGGATGATCCATTATATGGATGTGAAGAAAAATTTCTGCAATGGGATAATTGATGAAGAAGTTTACATAGAGAAAATTAGGGCTTTGAGGTAAGTGGAAAGGATTCCCATGTGTATAGGTTGAAAAAGGAATTGTATGGACTTAAGCAAACACCAAGAGAGGGGTATTCTAGGATTGATGGATACCTAATAAGTTTGGGATTCACCAAAAGCGAAGCAGCTCCCAACTTATATTTCATATTTGTTGAGGATGATCTACTTATTTTGGTGTTGTATATAGATGACTTGTTTCTTACAAATTTAGAGAAGTTCATTGTAGGGTGCAAAGTAGATATGGAAGTTCAGTTCGAGATGAAGGATATTGGCATGCTGCATTACTTATTTGGGTTGTAGGTTTGGCAGAGACCAGGGGATATTTTCCTTGGGTGCGTAAGTATGCAGTTGAGACCTCGAATATATTTAAAGTGGAGGAATGCAAAATTGTGGCCACACCTTTGATCACTAATATGAATAAAATACCAAATTTAGATTAGATTCCACGTTGTACATGCAACTGATAGGTTCATTGATGTATTTGGTTAACACTAGGATATATATATGTTTTGTAGTGAACACCTTGAGTCAATGCATAATGGAGATAAGTTAGGAGCATTGGGTAGCAAAAAAAAACGTGCTCAACTACTTGAGGGGCACAATAGAGTATGAGTTGAGATATCTTGGAGATGGTGAGGTGAAGTTGCAAGGATATAGAGACTCAGATTAGGTAGGTAGTGCATCGGATAGGAAGAGAACCTCAGGGTGCTGTTTTAGCTTGGGATCAACAATTATATGGAAACTCAACTCAGTAGAGGTAGAGTATATGGAAACTAGTATTGCTAGTTGTGAAGTCATCTGGATTCGCAATTTTCCTGCATGATTATTTGATTAGGGTTGGATCCCATGGTGATTTACTGTGATAATCAGAGTTGTATCAAACTCTTTGAGAATTATGTGTTTCACGAAGGTCCAAGCATATTGAGATTATATATAAATTCATTTGAGACACGATTCATAAGGGAGTGCTAAATATCCAGTATGTACCCATAGATAAAGAAGTTGATGATATTTTGACTAAGCTTTTAGTAAAAGGGAAGTTTGAAGAATTTATAGACAAACTTGGATTGGTGCATAATTTCTTCCTTGCTAAGAGGGAGTGTTGAAGATTGTAGTTCATATAGGAAATTTTGCATAGGTTTAGTGTCAAATGCGTTGGAAGTAGTTAGAGTAAAAATTATTTTATAATTCACTTTAGTGATAAAATAAAAGTCTTATATAATTAATTGTTGAGTCTAATAAAGTCCATTTTTATACATTTGTGATTTAGACTAATTTCAACTGTATATTTAGACTAATTTCAACTGTATATAATTAATTGTTGAGTCTAATAAAGTCCATTTTTATACATTTGTGATTTAGACTAATTTCAACTGTTTTTGGTAGATTAGAGTTTCAACTAAAGTATAAAGGAAAGTTAAGGTAGAGGGTTAATTTATTTATTTTCAATCAAAGAGAAGTTTATTGATAAGTGATTTTATTTATCTGTGAATTAGAATTAGGGCACCAGAGAGGAGCCAAACTTAGAAAATAGGCAGAGAGTAGCACGCAGGTATGTATAGTTGTATGAATTAGGTTCATACTTTCGTACTAATAGACTGCCTTGTAGGGAACAATGAGCGGGCAATTTTCTTGGTTTTGGAAGGCATATTTTCTCTCAATAAGTGTGCAGATCTAGTTTGTTTGGGTGTACCATATACCTGTTAGCTATACAATTGTGGAGTTTTCCTTTTAAGCTTTGAATTGTTAATAAATCCTTGATTTAAATGAGTAAATTATTTGTGTATTGTGTTTATGTTTCCACTATTTATTTTCTAGTTACATGTGTGATTGTTGCTATATGAAGAATTTAATTTTTGCAATTAAATAACAACTTTGTTTAGTTGAAAACATAATTATAGTAATCACCTAGGATTTGGAAAATTCATACAATATACTCATTTATGAGTTATATTTGTGTGAGAAATATATATTTTTTTATCAAAGTTTTGAGATTTTTATTCTTCTAATTTTCTGTTTTTAGTACACAAACATTATAGAAATAATGAACTTTACAATCCCTTTGATACTAAGTTTTAGAATGCACCTTGATGTAACTATTAATTCCATGAGTGGATAAAATCGAGTATTAATCATGCAAAAGAATTTGTCCATAAAATATCCCCATGTCAAGTTTTCGTTTACTTTATGCTCATCATAAATATAAAGTATTGATCATTAGACATGTTACAGACTATCTGAAAATACATAAAATATCCCCATGTCAAGTTTTCGTTTACTTTATGCTCATCATAAATATAAAGTATTGATCATTAGACATGTTACAGACTATCTGAAAATATATAAGGTTGTAGAAATATTTTCAAGGACATGTCAACTATTGTTGTTATCCTCTTATACATGATTTAATTTAAATTAGTAGGATAGAATAGGATATGGATTCTATGTAAGTATAATTCATTAACGAGGAAATTTGGTCCAAGTGTGTCTGTTTTTACAAAATTCAAGCAATTTATCACAATTTAAAGTAGCTATTCTATTATAAATGGTAGCCTTATCATCATTGTAGGTTATTTAGTTTGTTTGGTTGTGAAGCATTTAATGAAGTTGATGGTGGTCTGGTAGTGTAATAATATTAATATTATGGTAATTCTTAGTAAATATGAGTTTATATTTAAATAAATAAAAATACATTAAAGTGTGATTTAAATTAATAAATAAAGTTAAATGGGAAATATGTTATATAACTTCTTCTCTTCTTCACTTGTATAAATGTAAGAAGACTTATTCTATGCACTTAACAAAATATTTGATGGTTTTCTCTTCTATTGTGTACAATTCTCTTTCTCATCTTCTGTTTTATTTTCTTGATATATATGGTATTAGAGACTGGTTGTGAAATGTAGGCTGAAAGCTAGTGAAGATCCTAGGGATTGGCTTGTTTAGTGATGGTCCTAGGAAATGCATTCAAGATCAAAGAGAAGAGGAGGATGTAATTTGCACATGTTATACAAATTTTTTGAAGAGCCACAAGTGTTAAAGGGCTATACAAATTTGTTTCTTTTTTCATTCTTTCCAAGTTGTACGAATTTGAATTTTTTGCAGGTCATACGTTTGTAGATCATGCAAATTGTAAGCATGCCATATAGAATTCAAAGAGGTTAGACTTAAAAGAGTTGTACAGAATTTTGTAGAGTGAATGGAAACAATGGATGCTATCTATTTTTGAGTATAGATGTTTGGACACGTCGATTTCTAGAAAGGAAGTTTGGAGTGAAATTGACAAAGATGGCTATACAAAATTTGATTCCAAGAATAGAGAGGTCATCATGCTCATTAAAATCTGTGTCACGGATGAGATGCTTCTTGTAGTTTAGAATGGGCACCATATGTTTACCATTTGATAGATTATACATAACTTACATACGACTTCTGATAAAGGTAGAGCCTTTTTATTAAAGAACATTTTATTTTCTATTAAGATGGAAGAACATTATTATGTTCTAGATCATTTATTGCAGATTAAAGATATTAAAGATTGGTTAAAGGATATTGATATGAAGATTAGAGAGTAAGATCTTGTTATCATAACATTAGAGAGTATCTTTTCCTTTGAAAAATTTATTGAGAGATTGAATATCACTTTAAATGATGAGATAACATTTGACCAACTTAGCAATAAGATTTTGTAGAAAGATAGGTGAAGGAAGCAATTTGGAAACAACAATGTTTATGGTGCTTTAGAGGTATCCTTGACAATGAATTTTAAAAGAAAAGGTAAGGGTATATAGACTACAAGAGGGAAGAAAGAAAGCGAGAAGGTCAATTATTCAAGTAATCTGAAAACCAAAAAGATTCTTAAATTCTTTTATTGTGGCAATATTGGTCATAAAAGTAAATTTGTTGAAAGGAAATTTGGGATGAAAAGCACAAGTTAGGGAGTACTCAACATGATTAGAATCAAGCCAATGTGGTTGAACATAGTGAAGAAGATTAATGCTATACCTTTATGGGAATAAGGAGGCCCATGCAAACAACACTTGCTAGTATATTGATTATGATGCCTCTTTCCATTTCACTAATAGGAATGGGTGTCTTGATTTTAAGGCAAATAAGATAGGTTCAGATTATGTGATTTTTGGTGGCAGGGAAGAATATAAAATTGTTGGTAAATGAAATATACATATTGAAATGTAAGGTGAAAGAAGATCTTGTCTTTTTCCTTTGAAATTTTTATTGAGAGATTGAATATCACTTTGAATTATGAGCTAACATTTGACTAACTTAGCAATAAGATTTTGTAGAAAGATAAGTGGGGGAATCAATTTGGAAATAATAGTGGCCATGGTGCTTAAGAGGATCCTTAACAATGAGTTTTAAAGGAAAAGGAAAGGGTAGAAAGAATACACGTGAGTAGAAATAAAGCAACAAGGTAATTGTTTCAAGTAGTTTTAATACCATAAATATTTTAAATGCTTTTACTATGGCAAGCTTGGTCATAAAAGAAAATTTGTCGAAATAAAATTTGGGATGAAAAGCACAAGTCAGGAACTAGTCAACATGATCAGAAGCAGGCCATTGTGGTTCAACATAATGAATAAATGAATGTTGTGTATTTATGGGAGTAAGGAGGCCCATGCAAACAACAATGATTGGTATATTGATTTTGGTGTCTCTTGTCATTTCACTAATATAAATTGATGTCTTGATTTTAAGGCAAATAAGATAGGTTTAGGTTCTGTGATTTTTGGTGGTGGGGAAAAATATAAAATTGTTGGAAAGGGAAACATGTAGATTGAAATGCAAGGTAAAAGGATGCCCTTCCTTAATGTATTCCTTGTTCCCGGTTTGGATAAAATTCTTTTTATCAGTGAAATTATGAAACATAATCTTCATCTCGTTGTGATTTTTAGTAACAAGAGATGAAATTCTGTTCATAAATATAATAAGAAATTAATTGGTCTGGCTGTTGAAGATAATGGGATTTTTCTCTTAGTGAGTACTAATTCGGTCTAGGAACATGCGTTAATGGATAACAGTGGAAAATAAAAATGTTTGCTTTGGCATTAGAGGTATGGTCATCTCAATTTGCGTTATTTCTCTCTTTTTAACTACTAAAAAAATAGTCGATGGTTTCCTAGATACTCTGGATTTGGAGAGCCAAAATGCTTCTTGAATTAATTAATGTTAGACTAATGAAGACAATATCATTCTTTGGTGCAATGTATTTTATTATTATTTGTAGATGATTTTTCAAAAAAAGATGTCGGAGTGTTTCCTAAGTAAAAAATCAAATGCTTTTTCTAAGTTGTAAGAATTTAAAGAAATGTTATACAAATAATAAGGGAGGGGCCTCAATGTTTTAGGATTGATAATGGTGGTGAGCGTCGTTCTCATGATTTCAATAACTTTTATAGTAAAAAAGGCATACAATATACTACAATTATAATCCACAACAAAATGAAGTTGTAAAGAGAAAGAATCACACTATTATGAAGATGGCCAAGTGAACAAAAAACATATTCCATTAAATTTGGATTTGGAATTATACAGTGGATTTAGAATTTACAAATTTAGCAAGATTGAATTTTTTCACAATGAGGAATTACAAAATTACTTGATTCACTACTTTGAATGTATATATTGACATTTTTTATTATAAAGTTATCATTATAAAGCTATAAAAAGTAAAATTTATATAAATTTGAATCAAATATTCCAATTCTTATACTTGGATTCCTTCTATCATTTTTATTATTTATAATTTGTATTAAAAACGAAGTTGATCAAAGTTTAATTCATGAATAATAGATTCTGTGAGAAATTTCTTAGCTGATAAAATTATTTAATGACATTGATAGTGCCTGTTACTATTTTTTTATAAACTAGAAGTTATATTAATAGAAAATAAAACAATTACATACTAAAAGATACACAACTAGAGCTTCCATGGTTGGCTTGCGAAAATGGAACCAAGCCAGCTAGTGGAAAGCTCATATTGAGTCAAAATAACACCAAGGTACAAAGCTAGAGCTTCCATGGCTGGCTTTCAAATATGGAACCCCACCACAACAACTGCCCAACTGAACCCACCACATAATCTGATTGCAAAGGTTCTCATTATCTGCTTTGCACAGGGTGGCTAGGATCCATAAGCGTATGCGGCTCCCAACACCCTCGACTTCCTTGGCTTCTAGTCTCCAAATAAAGAACCACTCGTTTCTATTGCTAGGCATAATGATGCTCTCCCAGTCCAGAAATCTCGACTTATTATCATCTCCAGAACTCCAGTATACAATATTGTCCATGGCTTTGAAGGCCTTCCCATTCCCATCTAGCGCCATTAGTTTCTGCACGCTGGCCGTGTGTTAGAGGCACCTAGCCCATCCTGTGGCACCATTTTAGAGTGATGGTTATTAACGTTTAGTAGGAGGTTGGCACCATTTTAGAGTGATAGCCTATATAGCTATTTAAAGACATATAATAACGAATCATGTGGCACCATTTTAGAGTGATGGTCATTAACGTTTAGTAGGAAGTTGGCAAAGTGAGAATATATAGTTATTTAAAAACATAATAACAAATTTTGTTACTATAACCATTTTAATTCTTGCCATAATAAATAATATTGTTTGTGTTGAGTACTATATTTTATTATAATAGATAATATTGTCTGTTGAATACTATATTTTATTAAAGAGTTTGAAACCATTTTACAGTAGACAAGAGAAAACATTATATAAGGGTAAGTCTATGTTTACTTTTTTCCTCGGTGATAAGTCTATGTTTACTATTGTAACGAACAAAATAAATAATGAATTAAAAAGAAACATAATTTATTTGTATTATTATATTTACATTTTCTATTAGAAGTTAAGTCGATCAGGCTTACATCATGAATAGTAGATTGTGCTAAAATTTTCTTAACTATAAATTTATTTAATAACATTAATATTGTGTATGTTACTATTAATATTCATTTAATTATAATTTGATATTATAATCACTAGTTTGGGTTGAGTTACTATACTAGTAAGAGGTTGGCACCTTTTTAGAGTGACCAATAAATCTATTTAATGACATAATACCATTGTTTCTATGTTGAGTACTATATTTATGATAAGAGGTTCACACCATTTTATTGTCTACAAGAGAAATATTATATAATAGTAAGAATAGGTTTACGGTCAAAATCAATTACGAATTAGAATAACAATGCATTTTATTTCTAATTTATCATATTATATAAATTCTCTATTGAGAGACGTGCATAATAATTTGTGCCAGAAATTGTTGGCATAGTATAAACTTATCTAGTGACATTGATACTGTCTATTACTATTTTTCACCATTTTAATTAGTTACTACTGTGTTTGGGTTGAGTTACTATACTTATGTAGAGGTTGAAACCTTTTTAGATTGACTTAAAAAGCTATTTAATGATATAATAACAATTTTAACCATCAAAATAATATGAATTAGAATAACAACATAATTTATTTTTATTTTTATTATTTTTATTTTTGCATTAAAAGTTAAGTTGATTAAAGTTTACCTCATAAATAATAATAGTGTGAGAAATTTCTTACTTATAAAGCTATTTAATGGCAATGCTAATATTGTGTTTGTTGCTATTATTAAAAAATTTAATTATAAATCGATATAGTAATTATTGTGTTTGTGTTGAGTTACTATATCATTAGGAGGTTGGTATCATTTTAGAGTGACCTAAAAGCCTATTTTTTTTTTAAACAGAAAAGATAAATATATTTATATGTATAAATAGAGAGTACACAGAACAACATGCCTTCCAAAATGGAGCATGACAAAATCCTAGGAATAGATCATCCAGGAGAAGGAAAACACCATAACCATAGACATGCCTTCATAGTTTCTTGACAATCTTACATTGCTAGCTTTTATAGTATAAACTCTAACAAACTGATTACATAGATGTTTGAAAAAACAAATATAACCTATTACAAAAAGGAGAGAACTCGGAGAGACACATCGTTCTTGAGTCGGGATCCTTCCTGCTTCCTGTTGCGGAGCTGCATCCTCTTCCATAGCCGCCATTCTAGCATGCTACTTCTGTATCCATTGATTTTCCTCAAGACATTCCACACTCTTCTGCACTTCAAGAAGGATCTCCTTGATTTGAACAAAGCGATCCTTATTCCGCTCGTTACCATGCATGGAGACCTCCTGGAGTTGAAAGTTCAGGCCTGCAAGGGCATGCATTAAAGATTCCATCCATTCCTTATGGAATTTACCCATATTTCTTACAAAATGATTGATCTCCTCCAATTAACCGAGGTGCACCTGGGCATGTGTCTCAATGTCCTCCATGCGAGAGCCAAGACATATAAAATCCTGGGTAGTTCGTCGAACTTCCTCTAGAGCAACTCAAACAGCCTCATAGGGGCATCACACCATCTTCCTTGTATTAGTCATGATTTTTTTGATGTCCCATACCTTTCCCATAACCTTTTCCATATTCTTGATCATGGTTGTAGAGCTCCTTAGCATTATACACCAGCTGTCTTCACAGATGATCAAATCTAGACATGAAATAATGCACTCCATAACGTATGAGATAACCCATGAATTCTCTATATTAACGGGCCCATTTGACAGAGGAGGGAGTGGATTAAAGGACCAGTCTTTTCCTTGCTAGGAAATTAAGGCGTTGGCTTGAGAGAAACATTCCCTTAACATATCGAGAGGATCGATCATTACAGGCCCAATTAAGGATGTCAACTCCCGCTTACCAGCTGCCATCCTAACTACAAATTCAAACATGCCGCCGGGACATCCTTTGTGTGGGGGCGAAGCATTTCTAAGCACACGACCCTCTCTACCAAGGGGTTGAGCTAAGGAGGGGTGGCCTCTTTCAACCTTTAACAAGATAACCATTTAAAATATTTAGTGGTGTTTTTATCGATAATTTCCCATTGATGCAACTTGGATGCCTTGTTGGCCATAGCATCTGCTTCACAATTATTATGACGCTTGATGTCGTATAGTTGAATATTTTCAATTTCAAAGATGAAGGAGAGAATTCTTTTTTGAACCCTACTCGAACCATGCCTTTTCTATTTTGCATATTTCACATATTCTGAATGACGATATTTGAATCGCTAAAGACTTGATAGGACTTAAGTCCTAGCTTGGCCAATGTTCCGATGCCTAGCAGTAAGGATTCCCATTCAACATGATTTTTTTTCCCCAAGGCCCCAAATATAAGAAGATAATATATTTCTGTCGAGATCAAATATGGCACCCTCTCCCCCCGCACCTTCCTCCCCCTATAAGCCTAGTTAATGACATAATACCATTGTATTTGTTACTATAACCATTTTAATTATTGACAAAATAACTAATATTGTATATGTTGAGTACTATATTTTATTAAAAGGGGTTGACACTAGTTTAGAGTAGTCGAGAGAACTATTTTATAAGAGTAAGTCTAGGTTTAGCGATTAAAATCAATTATGAATTGTAATGGGAAAATAAATTCTTTATGAACTATTATTATTTTTACTTTTGTATTAAAAAATAAGTTGATGAGGTTTACGCTATGAATAATAGATCAACGTGCAAGAAGTTTTGATGTACGAGCATTGGGCCCCAAGATTTCCAGTCAAAGTTGAAATACCAAATCCGTCTGGAGGGTAGTCGATGATCTCTAGATAAAAGCCGAAGGGAAGTCAGAGCCCAAGAAGTCGACAACAAATGGCCGTGAAGAACAGTCAGAGGACTGGTCGAAGTGTGAAGAAGGTCAATATGGTGAGGTCGTTGCTGGAAGTAGGTCGGGAAATCAGTGGCAGGTCGGGAGGACAGAAGCAAATACATTTGGAGCAGGACAATTGGTGGAATAGACGAGGTCGAAACTTGTTTGACCCAGATACCAGGAAGTATCGGGATTGAACTGATAATGATGAGAAAATGGTGGGAAAGAAAGCCAAGGCATAGAGAGTCGAGTAGTTGAGGGAGTAGTTGGAGTAGTTATTGTACAATTATTGCAGAAGTTATGGTGGTTGTTGAAGGCACCAGATGGAATGATACAGTGAGAGGAGGAAAATGAGAATTTAATGAAGATTATGTGGACTAACGAAGCACTGAGAGGATTCTATAATATCCAGAGGAAGGAATTTGAGGTAGGTGACAACTATAAATACCATTTCAGGTTACAGAGAAGGTGGATATTCCCAAGTGATTAAGGCTGTTGTTTTCCATACTTGTTGTTGTCATAGAATAGGCCTACTGAATAGAGCTTTGACTTTGATTGTAAACTTATTTTTGTAATTTGATTCCCCTAAATTAATAGAAATCCATAATTCTTGGAATCATCTCTGTTGTGTGTTTTTGCTGAGTGCTTTGATCTAGGCTGGTAGCCACCATGCTTGCATTAATTTATTGTCAGAGCGTGAGTATCTTGATGAAATGATGTTGAGAAGTCCAATTGTGATTGGGTGTGGAAAAAAACTCTAGCTGCGGTTGGGTAGAGTTGCAGAGGAAGTGGAGAATCCAACTGCAGTTGGATAGAGGGTTTAGTTGGTCGATTTGAATGAGCAATGGCTTAGAGGGGCGTTAATGTCCGTGGAAGAAGATGAAGGCCGTGTAGAGGCACAAGTGTGACTATTGATCGAGAAACATTCGAAGAATGTGTTTAAATGATGAGAAATTTGAAAAATGAGTTGGCAGTCGTGAAGGAATCCCACAAGAGAGGATTTGCTGTTAAAACCCTTGTCCATAGTGATGTTGAGGTTGAAGATGAAGAAAATGCTCCCGAGGTTGAAGAGGAAGAATACCCATGAGATAAATTGTTGAAATTATTGTCTGAGATGAAGGGTATATCTGAGATAGAGGCATATACCTACTCAACAAGTATAAATACTGAATAATTGATAGACTAGATAAGGGAAATGGAGAAATATTTTGATATGGAATAGATTGAAGACCCCAATAGGGTGAAGGTTACTTGTTTTAAGATGAAGGCTCATGCCTCATTGTGGTGGGGAAATGTATAGGACAACTGAGTAAAGAAAGGCAAAGAGAATATCAAATCTTGGGACATAATGGTTTCCAAGTTGAAGGACAAGTTCCTTCCCGCTGATTATATGATTTCCTTTTTTCAGAAAATTGCAAAATCTAAGGCAAAAAGAGTTGATTGTTCAAGAATTCACTGAGGAATTCTATAGGCTGTCCATAAGGTCAAGACAAACAAATGAAGGAGAAGAAGACTTGGCTAGATATGTGAATATCCTAAAATATGTTATTCATGATGAGTTGAGCCTATCAAGTTTCAGAACAGTAGGAAAGGCTTACCAATTGGCCTTGAAAGAAGAATATATATTGTCTAGAAATAAATATACAATAAGAGGAAAGGATGCTACAAAAGGCAGGGGTAGAAAATTTACTTCCACAAGGGAGAAAACTAGCTGGTCAAAAAGAGAGGAAAATAGTGAATTTTAAAGATATGAAGGCAATACAAGAAACCCTACACTGGAGTACCGATTGGGAGGTGAAAACCCGAGAGAAAGAGGTACATTTGGTTGGAGAGGAACTTTTGGAGGAAGAAGTGCATAAAAATGGATTGTAGTTTGTTACAAGTGATGTGAAGTCGGTCACAAGGCATATTAATGCTCGGAGAACTTGCATATCACAAGTCGACATGAGACCAAAATTCATGGAATCGACAACAAAATTGGTTCACTATAGGAGAAAGTGTAGTAGCGACTGCGTCTGAAGGAGGTAGAAACCTGATGACCAAGAGAACATTATTTGAAATTTGTTGACAGGAGGAAAATGAACCAAGGTAAAAATCAAAGATAGGTGCTGTACGAACATAGTCAATGGAGGCAACATAGAGAACTTAGTCTCAATTGAATTCGTTAAGAAATTGAAGCTGAAGTGTTGACCGCATTCGAATGCCTATATATTGTTGTGGCTACAGAAGGGACATCATGTCATGGTGTCTCGATAATGCCTAATAAATTTTAAGATTGGAAGACATTATGACATTGTGCTATGTGATGTGGTACCCATGGATGCTTGTCATTTTCTATTAGGGAGACCATGGTAGTATGACATGAGAATGATATATGATGGATATAAAAACACCATTACGGTCGAGAAAGACGGTAAGGGACTCAAGCTGATTCCCTTGGAATAAGAAAGAAGTGGTAAGGGGAGTGGAAACAACTATTGGGAAAAGAGAGTGTTGTGTTCAGAAAAATAACTCCTGAAGGAGGAAAAGAAACAATGATTCTATTTTGCAGTCATTCCAAAAGGGTTAAGTGTGGATCACCCAATGAGGAATGTGTCGAGTGAAGTTGAAATGATGATAAATGAGTTTAAGGGGATATTGGTTGATGAGATGATGATGGGATTGTCGTCGACTAGAAGCATATCCCACCAAATCGACTTGATTCTAGGGTCAAATATCCCAAACAAGGCACCGCATGGATAACACCAAATGACAATGCTAAGTTGAACCGTCAGGTCCAACATGTTATGCAACTTGACGAGAACTCTAGCCATAAAAACTCATACTTTTGCATAAAAAATACCAAAAAACAACCTCGAATCAAAAGGTGGTGCTACCGATAGCATCACTTTTTTTTGTGGTTAAAAATATAGACACAGACCAAAACAATACTTATTGTTGTTTACAAAAATCTTAAAATCAAGCCCTGAGTTAAAAACTAATGCTACCGGTAGCACACTTTTAAAAAAAATGGAATTATTATATCATTTCGTCATAATTTAAAATTATATTTATTAAATATATTAGTAATGCTATATAAAACTTGCACTCTGTTTAACACAAATTATTCAAGAAATTATTTCACTCTTTCTAAATAAAATAATTTTTTTTCTAATAATATTCATAATAAAAAAATGAAATTAAAAAACTCTTCGAAAAAAGGTATTTTTTAAAACTTTATAAAACATAAATGATAAAAAATTTAAAAATAAACCATTTTTTTTTTAAATTAAAAAATTAAAAAAATATATAAATTAAAAAAAAACCATTTAATTTTTTCTTAAAAATTATAAAAACACCAAATTATAAAAAAAACTAAAAATTAAAACACTTAAATTTTTTTAAAACAAAATTCAAAAAAAAAACCTCTGCCTCTCCTCGCTCCCTCCCTCCCCCCTCCCCCTCCTCCTCCCTCTAAGCTGCCCCTCCCCTCCATCCCCATCCCCCTTCCCCATCCTCCTCCCCCTCCCTCTTATGCTACCCCTCCCCTCCGCTGCCATCTCACTTCCACTTCTGTCCCTCCCCTCCCCCCTTATCCTCCCCCTCTTCCCTCCTTCTCCCTCCGCCCCTTCCCCCTACCCATCCCCCTTGGTGGTCCTTTGGGCACACGAGGGGTAGCGATGCTGCTCCCTTGTGTGCCCAAAGGGCCTCCCAAGGGACGCACAAGGGGGTGGCACAATTTCAGAATCGTGTCGCCCCCTTGGGAGCATGAGGGTGTGGCGGCTTGCCCCTCGTGCGCCCAAAGGGCCGTCAAGGGGGATGAGTAGGGGGAGAGGACGAAGGGGGAGGAGGGGGAGGGGATGAGGGAGGAGGGGGAGGGGAGGGATGGGAGTGGAAGGGGGATGGGGAAGAAGGGGAGGGGTAGCGTAGAGGGAGGGGGATGAGGATGGGGAAGGGGGACGGGGTAGGAGGGGAGGGGGTAGCAGAGAGGGAGGAGGGGGAGGGGGAGAGGGAGGAGGGGAAGGTGAGGAGGGAGAGGGGTTGGGGTAGATAGGTTGGTTTTTTTTTTTTAACTTTTAATTTTTTTTAAATGTTTTTTTTTAAGTTTTTATAATTTGTTTTCTATATAATTTTTAATTTGTTTTAAAATTGTTTTTTTTTTTTTTTATAATTTTTTTTTTTATAATTTTTTTTTTTTATAAATTTTAAATGTTTTTAAAAAATTGTTTTTGTTTTAATTTGTTCAGGTATTTTTTATTTGGATTTTATTTATATGTATACTTTTTCAATTTTGTTTACATGTTGTTAAAAAAATAGTTTTGAAATTGTTGTTCATAAAATTTATAAGTTTTTTTTATAAATTTTTATATTTTTTTTACTCTTCAAAAAAAATAATAATCTGTTTTCTCATTTTGTTTTTTTCATATTTCTTTTTTTTTTAAATTTTGATATTTTTACTTTGTTGTGCCAGGCCCCTTTGAGCTATGGGGAAAATCTCTGCTCCTCCCCTAAGCCCTCTGTGGGCACCCAATGAACCGCTCCAATGGGCAGCGTGATTAAGAGGAAAATGTCAAGCTTGACAAATTTTTGAGAATATATTTTTGTAATATTTTGACATTACGATTTTAATTTGAGAGTAAATATTATGTTTTTAATATGTTATTTACAAATATATGGTATACTTTTTGTTCAGTTTATGTGAATCGACACTTTCTAGAAAATAATGTTAAATAGAATTATTTTTAAACATAAAATAGCTGAAAATATGTTAAAAATGGTTTGTAATGTCTTTATTTTCTCATTTTTTTTACAAAATTTTCCCCAAAAAGACTTATTTAAGAGAAAATTTTAAAGAAAAAATTCCAAAATGTATATATTTTTCATTCTATCTAGCTTCTAAATGTTAACAAAATTAAAAAATGTATAAATTTTTTCATTATAAGTAGCTACTAAATGTATAGTTTTTAGTAAACTTTGAAAAAATGCCCTTCTAAATAAAAGTTGTAATTTTCTCATGAACAAGAAGTTTCAAAATCATAAAAAATGGATCAAAATGAAAAATGGTGCTACTAGTATACACACTTTTTGAAACGGAGGTAAAAACAACTACTAAAATTGACCCCCCCCCAAAAACGAGAACAATGTCGGGTTCTCTTCAAGTTGTATAACATGTTGTACACGAATTGTTAGAGAGAGGCCTGATCAGAGTGTCTGAGATAGGGTTACCGGGATATTCCCTAAAGGCCTCGTTCCCACTCCTGAACCACACTCCAGAATGAAGCTTGGCAGATCGTCCCTTGGAGTGTGCTCCCGAAATTGTGGAGTGCGCTCCCAAGGGCGTTCGACACTCCTTGCTGTTTTTGGGAGTGCCACGCTTCAGAACACGCTCCAAAATTTTGGGAGATTGCTCCGACCACGCCGTTGTCACGCTCCTCCATTGCTCCCCGCGTGCTCCGTCGTAGACCTAGACACTCCTGCGGAAATGGGGAAATTTTGGTTTTCTTTTTTGTTGTTGGGTGGCCCCCTTAGGATTTTTAGGGTTTATACAAGAGTGAGGGAGAGATAAAAACTCCTCTCACCATTTTTCTCATTCCATTCATGTTTGTGTGCTTGAGCTTGGAGTGGAGAGGCTTGAGCTTGGAGGATATTTGGGGGAGCTTGAAGGTGATTTGTGGGAGCTTGGAGGAAACAACAAAGGTTGCCTTCTACTTCTACAAATACTTGGATATATAAAGAGGTAATCCCAATCACAATGTCCATTTTTTGTATATATATGTGTTGTTTGTTGGCAAATCTTTCCTCTTCTCCTATCCCATTCCCATTCTTTCTTCTTCTTCCTTCTATTCCAGGTTATTCATTATGACTTGAGAAAAAAGTTGTTCTTTTGGTTTCTACTTCCATTTTTGGCTCTCATGGTGTTGGTGGGGTCAAGGAATAGGAATGAGAGGGAAGATGAGGACCCAACATATGAATATGAGGAAGGTTCTGAAGGGGAGGAGGACCTTGAAGGTGTAAATGAATCTATCAAGACTTCAACACCCTTGTGGCAATTTGTGACAAAAATTGAGGGGGGGAAATGTGGTGGAACCACTAAATTTTTATGCATGCATGATTGTCATGGAGGAAAACCTTATACCGGTTCATATACCCATGTGAGGAGGCGTATTTATGGGGTAATGGATAGTGATGATAATAAAGATTCCATTGGGATTGCAATTTTCCCTGATGTATCAAGAGAAGAGAGAAGAAGATACATCAAGATAGAGGAACCCGCACAGAGAATCCATAAAAAAAATAAAAGGTTCAATCCAAATCCATATCATCTATATTTGGTAGCAACACATATATTAGTGCAACTGCAACCTCTAGTGGGGGTAGGAGAACAATATTATATTTCCTTGATATTAGCAGTAGGGATGATACATATGTTAAAATGGCACAGTTTCTCTATGCGTGTGGCATGCCATTCAATGTTCTTTGATCCCCTTATTGACATGATATGGTTAAAGCCATCAACAAATCACCCTTTGGGTACAAAGGCCCCAGTTATGAAAAAGCTAGAACTATGTTGCTAGATAAGGAAAGATAAAAAATCAAAAGATCTCTTACATGGTTTATAGATGGGTGGGAAGATACTGGGGTATCCATTGTATCTAATGGTTGGACTAATGTTAGAAACCGACATTTGATAAATTCCCTTGGTGTTTCAGCTAATGTTGCTATGTTTTTTGGAGCACATGTCTCCTCATCAATATATTCATTTGCTCAAAATAGAGCAGAGCTCATACTAAAAACCATTGATGAGGTTGGTCCAGAAAATGTGATTCAAGTAATCACTGATAATGCAACAAATTGTATGGAAGCAAAAAAAACCATTGAGTGGAAGTATCCTCACATCTTTTGGTCCAGTTGTTTGGTACACACTTTGAACCTTTTGATGCATGATATTGTCAAGCATAAATAATGCACATGGATTAATGCCTTGTACAAGTGAGGAAATAAACTCATCAAATTTGTTGTAACGCCCCATATTTGGCCAGGTGTTTACGAGTTAGACACCTTTCATTTTATTTGCTTATTATCTGTTGGACTCAGCTAGACAGAGTGAACTATATTTTGGCATGTTAGACATGATGATATGTTGCTGCTATGTTTAGAATGTTACTATATTCATGCATTTATTAAGTTATGATTATCATGAGGTTCATTGTTTTTATGATGAAAATATATGTTTAAGCGTTTCCACTAATGAAATGTGAAATGTATGGTGTTGCACGTGGATGCTCTCCTATGATGAAATTGATAGAACTGTTATATTCCATGCATATCTGTGATGCAATGGTGATGTGAAATAAAATGATGCTGATGATATGGATCAATGGGTGATCAAATGGAAATACTTGTTATAAAATGTGTATATGCGAAATACTAACCTACAGGACACGAGGGCTATGGGATAGCCAGTTACTTGATCTGATACATTGGGAAAAGAACATGTTCGTACTTTAAACCTTAGCAGCCAAGAATGATGATACGATAACACAAACTGATAATCCTGATAGCAGCAGAGTATGATTTGATAAGGGCGTAGGCCCAGTATGTTGAGAGGGATGGATGTGTTGCCCAGCCTATGTTCCTATAATACCCGAGATCGTGGGAGGGCCGTGCTGAGACACGCTCCCCATGTATGTGTGATGACGATGGTCGGATGCCTGCTAGGAGAGGATAGGTCCGCTGTTCAGCCGACGCTATCGCTCTCAAGTTCTACGTGGTCAGGTCGATGAGTCCGACATCCACTTTTATACTAGCAGAGGAAGGACAGGGAGGATGAGGCAGTAGGTTAGGATGGGAGGATATGATAGTACTGTTGAGGGTTGGGTATTCCTTGATTCTGAGTTAGTGGTCGTAGGTACCCTTCCTTGTACATGATTGATTAAACTAATATAAAGATAAAGGTAATGATGTGAAATCGTAAAGACTTAACTGTTAAATAACTAAGGATGTTAAAGTAATTGTAATATATATATGTTATGCTTGTTCTCCTGCATGAGGGTAAATATTACTATTAGTTAGCAAGTATGCATAGGCGGGATGGGGTTTGTCTATAGTACATTTATGATCTGTGCATACGCTGGCCACGCATGCACACCTTGCACCTGTACATTAGTATCGATAAATAAACACTTAACATGTTGAATAAATGTATTAATTGTCGTAAGTAATTATGCTAATCATGCATTGCTCGAACTTAGATAATGAATATAAAGTTATCTAAGGTGTGTAAACAAATCAATTAAAGCTATGTATTACTTGTTGTTAAACATTGTGATAAACAAATAGTTTAAAAGACACTTTTATTAAATTCACCATTTACGGTTACTTGTGGTAATTTAATTAAATATTATTATTTAATTAACGTTATTTTAATAATATTACCATTCATGTATAACAATGGCAAAATACGTAAAATTAAATATTGATTAAATAAACGATTAGAGCGTGATTATTCCATTTCTAAGTTAGACATAATAGGACAATTTTGGAACGGATGTGATGAGATGAAAAAAAGGTTTATTACTATTTAACTATTCAATGCAAATCTTAGATTTAAATCACAAAGATAAGTTGTCTTGACAAATGTGGTAAACCATTAAAACATATCATGTCAAAGGGAAAAGAGTCAACTATTTATATAATACTTTACTAATGACATAAATAAACATTAAATACAAAGGAAAGGAGTTAATGTTTGAGGGGATCGAGAGAGGAATTTGGGGACGGTGGAGTGAAAAGGAGTTATGAATTTATGGAGGAAAAGGATTTCTATAAAGGGGAGTTTTTGCATAGTAGTAAGGGGGTTGGTTTTGGAGGAGAAGACACTTAGTATTTTTGGGAAAAAGGAGGAATGCCGAGGAGGGGGTTAACTCGGAGCTTTGAGGAGGTGGGAAACTCAAAGAAAGTCTGAGGAGGGGTTAACTCAGCAAATTATTACCATGGAATGAAAAAAAAAAGAAACCAATGGAGTTCTGCTCTCGGGATTATCAGTTTGTGGGCTCGGGGGCTAGGAAATCCGTTGATTTCCTAGGGTCAGCAAGATAATAGCTGATCGGTAGGGTGGAAACATCGTTTTGGCTGTCTATGAGAACAAAATCCTAACCTGCTACAACCGACGGTCGACTAGCATCAGCATCAGGTAATTTTCTTGTTATTCATGAAATTTGATTATTATTATGCCGAGACTTACTCTGAAATCTGCAAATACTTTGCTATTTACTGTTATTTACTGTGAACATACTCATATGCTGGAACAAAATTTTGGTTAAAAGAAAATAGTAATATGTTAGTTTATTTTAAAATACGCATGTATGGACAATAAGGACAAGATAGAAACTAAGCTTCATTTAACAGAAATAGAGATTAGATTGAAATTCACTTCCTTACACCTAAATTAAGATTAATACATAGAAAATTAACTCAGAAATCCTACCAAGTGCTCTGCTGGAAAACCAGGGCACTACAGATGGTATCAGAGCCTGGTTCGAACTCTCGAACCTAATGGCCTACCGGAAATAGAAACCAAGCATCCCTAAGCAAAATATCTGTAAATCTAGGTAGAACTCTATGCTGAAATCCGAAATCAATGTTCCAGATTCTCCAAACCATCTTCCCTAAATTTTTGTAACCTTGATTTACCTGCACAATATAACGTAAGACAAGGTAAGTAGCCTGCAAAACAAATGATTTTAAAATTTTGCAAAAGGGGAAAGAAATGCTATTTCAAAATAAGATATACAGTATCTCTTTGTGATAGTAGGGTTTCGATTATGTCCTTAAGAAGTATTATCATTACCCTCTCCACCTTGATGCAATCCTTGTGAATTCCCCACAACCATTTCAAAGCTAAATCAAAATATTCTATTTTTGGAATATGAATGTTTAAATTAATATTTTATTTTAATTTAAATTATTTTTTTATCGAGATTGAAAACGCTAGGGATTCTAAGCTAAAATTTAGGAGGATAAAGAAAATAAAATAAAACTTCAAAAAAAAATGTATATTAATTAATAGATTAATAATGATTTAAAAAAAATATATAATAAGTAACATAAAACTAGAATTTATTTAAAATATAATAAAAAAAAAAAATAACAACTGATTCAAAGAACAATCAGTACATTATATATAAAAAAATAAATAAATAAATAAATAAAATTTATTTACGGCATGGTGATAATGCGGAAACTTTTAGTGTGTATATAACATTTTATGTATGCCTAATATATTAAAAGACAAACTAAGAGAGCACCTATGCATAAGTTTGACATGTCTTTAAATATCATCCACACGGCCAAAAAAAAAATTTTATTCTCAAATCATACCTTAATAATCTTTATTTGACATGCACATCAACAACCCCAGAAGTTCGTTCATGGCATAACCATGTTTTCTTGTATACATGTAATCCTGAAAGGAATTTAGAAAGCCATCTGAATTCCAGCTGCGTCTATGGTATCTTTCCGCAAACTTTTCCTCTTGTGGCCGTTGCGCTCTCAATGACGTCCAGAAGACATAGAATCCCAGCATCATCTTATCACCTGGAGATGACGTGCTGAGCCGTATTCTGGATAGCGTAATTGTTATCATCGACACGCGCCTTGTTGTCTCCAAGGGTTGTAGACCATCTTCCAGATAATTCCCAGTTGTAGTTTTTATGGCAGTCGAATCACTGCAGACCGTGAATTAGCAGACTGTGAAGAAATCGAAGATGAAACCCTAGCGCAGCCGAACCCAGCCCATGCCCCAAACTCCGGTCCGTCTGAATACCTACCTACGCCTGTGGCGCCCTTGAAAATGTCTGAAGATTGTTCCAGCTGGGCCACGTTAGAAATGCATCTCGTTACCTTGAGAAGGTTTTAATACAGGAGCATTCTTTCTTTTTATCGCTTCAGACAGCCAACAACGAGGGTTTCGCCATTGCACCAAGCGCCAAATCCAGGAGGACCCGCATATCACCCATTGTCCGAGACCGAGAGCTCCTCAAACGCCCAACACTGAGGACTGCCCATAGGAAACCGAGCGCCAAGCCCAGAAAGGCCTACGTATCCTCCATTACTCAAGCGCTCAAGCCTGGAGGCTCATCCCTTTGATACTTATTGAATTAGCGGGGCCTGCTGCAAGCCAACATATGGCAAGCCAGAGCCTTGCACGAAGCTAACAAGGTATATATCATTCATTTCTCATGCCACGCCCGCCACTACAGCCCGTTCGTTATTTGTCATGCTCGTGCAGAGGTGAAGGCGGAGAGGGAGATGGGAGGTGGCAGGGAGGTACGGCCAAACCCTAGCGCCCAGCACCGCTAGCTCTCCACGCCAGAAGCAGCCCTACAATGCAAAATAAAACCTAGTCCTCCTCCTTAAATAGAGAAAGGTTGACGGAAAAGCGGTTTCCGCGTCGCCCATGAAGTGGTTTACAAAACCGTCTTCTCTCGTGCGGATGAGTAGAAAGGTGACGCGTGTAATGGCAGTTTCCTTCCCGCAACCGCCAACAACTCGTAACGCCCGTGCAAGTTGCCGACGCGGAATAAGAGGGGGCCGTCGATCACCTTCCTCCGCGTCAATCCCTCACGTAAAGAGAATTGGACTTTAGCTCACCGTATTGATTTTGTTTTTATTATTTTATTTTATTTTTCTTTTATTTACTTTTAGCCTGGGCGCCGATCCCACATGCGAGAAAAGAAAAACTTTTTTTGTGTTTTGTATTGTTTTTAAAAAAAATTTTTGTTTAAATTAACGTTTTTGGATATTAATTTAACTTTATTAAATTAATTTAATGTCTTTAAATTTAATTTAATTTAATTAATTCGATTTAATATCATTTAATTTAATTTAATTTAATTGACTTGATTTAATGTCCTTTAATTTAATTTAATTGTTTTTTTTTATTAAATAATTTAATATTAATTTAATTTAATTTACTTTAATTAATTTAATTTAATGTTTTTTTAATTAATTAATTTAATTTAATTTATTTTGTTTACTTAATTTAATTTAATTGTTGCTAAGAATGAAAAAGTTAATATTTAATTTTATTTATTTATTTATTTATTCATTATTATTTTATTTAATTTAAATTAATTTAATTGCGGGAGAAGTTATATTCAAATTTTCATATATAGAATTTAAATTATAATTTATATTTAAGGAGAAATTTAAAATATTTAAATTTAATATATATATAAATATTTAAAATTTGGAAAAGAAATAAATGAATAAATATATATAAATATAAATAAATAAATAAAGAATGGGTTAAGTGGGTTGGTGAAGATCTAGGGTATTGTAAATTCACGTGTTTAATCAAATTGTCTAAATATTTATTATATTTAACATCCCACATAAAATAAAATAAAAGTAGGTATAATTATATAATGATACAAAAAAAGGGGAGAAGAATATTTAAGAAGAGAAAGAAGGATAAGCTCAAGAATAATAATATTTATAGAAAGGAAAAGAATACGAGGTCCAAAAAAAAAAAGGGGGGAAGAAAGAAATATAAAGTAAAGAATAAGGATGTATATATAAAATATGAAGAAATGAATACAATTATAGTTATAAAATAAGGTGAAAACATATTGAAAAAAAAAAATATACGAAATAAATTAGTATAAGTAATGGAAATAAATATAATCCCAGCTTCAATCACCTATGTGAATATTAAGAACCTTACTCTATACTCAAAATTTATTTGAAACAATTTTAAATAAACATAACATTGAGTATATTAAAATTACAAAAGTCATTATAAACTCATTTTATATTCGATACAAAAAAAAATAGGTAGTACTCGTTTATTAAAACCATATTTGTTAATGGTTAAAGTTAAAAGCAAACGTGATACTTTTAATTAAGACCAACACAACACCTTTAATGTATAAATTATTATGGCCCTAATCATAAATTAGTTTCACGTTAATTTATAAATAATTATACTCATAACCATAAATTTATAATAAACATTAATAACAAAAGAATTAAATATTTCACAATTATTTATTATACAAGTGGTAAAGCTAATAGTAAAAGAGAGCCTTTTCAGATGAGATGAACACAACACATTTAAATTATAAATTCTTATATTAAGGATGTTGTTCCTATTATTTGAAAACAACTTTGTTACATCGACATTAAATTCAATAATATTGATGCAATGCTTAAACATCAATATTGGTTACAATTGATTTAACAAATACATCTAACAATAGGATCAAATGTCTCACAACTTATCGTCCTAATTAGTCACAACAAAGTAGGGACCACGATCACATTTACGCTAATGTCCATCTTATGACTCGATTGTGTTGTTTTCATAATAAAGATTGATCACAATTTGATCATTTTAACTTCCAGATTTATGTGAAAATAGAGACTAGGGTATTTGGATGGGTGTCATGGTCCAAAATGTGGTAAAAGGGAATTGGAGAATGCACTCATGTATATATACAGATAGACTGGTACAAGCTAATGCTCGTCTTTCATGACATGTTAGTGGTAAGGCAAACCTAGAAAAAGAACTATATGTTAACTTGAAGGGATTATTCGAGATACTTATACAATGAATTCGATTATGGGAGTAGAGAACACACTTAACATGAGAACGCCCTTTGCATTATGAAATTTGCTATATCATTGAAATGACAACATCTTATGTTAGTTCAAAGCAGATGTGTTTTAACATGATCAAACAATTATATTTTGTAATCATAGCTCTTAGTGTGTTTTACTACACCATATAATTTTGCGAAAATGCTTAAAGTCGAAAAACATTTAAAAAGAAACAAATGAGGATATGGTAAAATAAACATGGAGTGGTGTTTGAGTTTTGAGTCCCTAGGTCTCCACACCAAATTATGCAAACATCAATGTGTGTATATAGATAACTTGGTACAAAATACAAACTAAAGTGAAAATTCATGAACACCTCATAATCATAATTACAAATAA